>CAUYSK010115473.1:0-103368 GCA_963575035.1 Avahi laniger
CTTACCATGGCTTCCCCAATTCCCAGGGGGCTCCGCTACTGCTCAGTATACTCCGCTGGCTCAGTATCCAAAGTGGACTCAACTTTGAAGAATACATATGAACACCTCACTGATCATTTAAATCACATCTACTGTAATAACTGTAAAAGAATCTGTCTTCTGTAGATGGTGAATAGCTGTATTTTTTGGATCCAAAACCTCTAATACATTTCCACAACTTTTTGTGTTTGATTTCATATGGTGGCAAAGTCCTTTCAGCTGAACTGTGAGTGCCTGCCCTTTTTCTGTTCCTCCTCCCATATATACGCGGACTAGGAAAGGCAGGCAAAGATCAACAAAAGAGGAAGTTAGTGTTTAAACTATCACTCTTTTCCTGAGGTGACATTTTCCATCAATAAGTACTCAAGTATCAATCTAGAAACCATTCTCACCTGACTAGCTTGTCAGCCAGCGATGCTCCCCATCCACCCTGCTGAAAAGAAAACTGCAGAAAGAAAAGCTTATTATTACTACTGATCAATGTAATTAGAGCATTTCAGTAAGGGAAATTTTGATGAGCACCTCCCCTTCTCTTTTCTTTGCACTCCCTGACTTCTTGGACTTCATCACTTGACTCATTCAATGGAGGTCATTTTGGGGGATTACATGTATCTACACCTGGCAGCACTGTGGAAAGGTATTTTTTTATTCTCTATCAATTAAAAGCAGCTTTAAGAAAATTTACGTACAAGAGATAAAATCAACTATGTGTTCAGTTAGGAAATGAAGTCTGTACCTCTCGATAGCAGAAAGAATAATGGTTTTATTAGTGACAGAGCTTAGGGTGATTATACATTCCCATGGAATATGGAAAGCCTTTACTGCCCCAGATGCCTAAAAATAATGTTGCCAACTATTGGCACATATGTAAAAAACTGGTTTAGAAAATTCATGTCTGAATGTTAGGAGAAGGAAAAAAAAAAAAACGCCACAGGAAAATAATGTCTACTTCCTCCCTAAAGTAAAAACTTCTATTTGGAAGAATTTTTTCTTAATGGGAACTGAAAAATGATCTTGGATGAAAATACTATTTTTTTCTACTTTATTCTTGAAGGCATTTTATTTTCAAGATCAACCCTTGACCAGCATGGTGGCTCACATCTGCAATCCCAGATTGCATTTTGGGGGGTCGGGGATGGAGGATCACTTGAACTAAGGAGTTCAAGACCAGCCTCGGCAACACAGCGAGTAAAACGGGCCAGTAGTCCCAGCTACTGGAGAGGCTGAAACAAAGATGAGCCCTTGAGTCCAGGAGTTCGAGGCTGCAGTGAGCTACGATTGCGCCACAGCACCTCAGCCTGGACGACAGAGTTTGATCGTCTTTAAAAAAAAAAAAAAAAAAAAAATGAACCCTTAATTGCTCAACCTGTTCCACCAGAAGTGCAAAGGTGAACTAGTTCAAGGCACCTTCTGCATAGCACAGGCTGCATAAAAACTGTGGGAAGTGAATCAGCCGCCTGCGAGGTCTGTGCAGGTGACTCCTCAGGGAAAGCCTCCCCGGGGGACACAACACACTGTTCGTGCCCAGAAGCCACCGCCAAGGAAGACACTGAAAACAATACACAACTTGTACCAGATCATCCTAAACCCCCGTGAAAAGTGACACAAATGGAAAGAGCAGTGGAACTCTGGTAGTTCGGCCCTGCCCCTCGCCAGGGCGAGACCCTTCACTTCCCAGCCCCTCGTCTCTCCCAGAGGCGGGTTCTTTGTACAAGACTGAATGAACACGCGTATGCCCCCCGCGGATGCGGCACCGTTACGGTCCAGGACATCAAGACCCCGGAAGGTCTCAGCCACTAGCGGGGAGACCCACCGCCAGGGTTCGCTGAGGGTACTGGGGGTGGCCGGGACCCTTCTTTCTTCTGGGGTCCTCACAGGAGGCAGCAAGCTTGACAAACCCCCCACCTCCTCGGCCTTCGCGGGGGCACGGAAGGGACCCCGAGACAGAAGGAGACGTGGGGGCCCAGCGCCGGCGGACCCCGCAGGGAGGCCAGAGAAGGAGTCCGCGGGTGTGGCGGGCTGAGTGCCGCTGGGCAGCCGAGCGTCCGGGACGCGCCCCCGGGCGGCGGTACCTGAGTGATAGAGTCCCCGAATAGCAACACGCGAGGCCATAGCAGAGAGCTCCCGCAGCTCACCGCCTCGCACAGCGCCATAGTCGGGCTGGCGGGGGGCGGGGCGAGCGGCCGGACGCCCGCACGGCCCGCCGGGAAGATGCGCATGCGCAAGTGGGTTCGCCGGGCTGCAGCGAGGTTCCCGGCATAGTGGCCAGTCATTTTTAAGACACGCGATAGCTGTGGCCATTTGGAGACCTCAGTTTTGTCCGTTTACAAGAAACTCGGCCTACTGCACTCGTTCGCTCACGGCGAATCTGCAGGGGCGGCCCCTGGGGGAAGCCAGGCTTGGGCGAAGGCCTTGGGCCCCGCGCACCTGCTCACCCTGTGGCCGGCAGCGCCGGGCAGTTCCGCGGAACGACACGACCACCGCCACCCCGCCCTCCCCGCTCTCCGAAGGAAGCGACTTGGCGTCGCCGTCAAAGCCAACACCACACTGGGCCCGCAAGCGGGTTCAGAGGAGTTTCCGTACGTGGCAGTGATGTGAAGTGAGAAGGCGGGGTAGGAAGTCCAGTCGGCCCTCTGCGTGGCGCAGGACGGGATCCAGGGTCCTTGCGGAGCTGTGCAGGGTCACGTCCCTGACACTAAGTGGCGTGGTGTTTGCGTTTAACCTACCCACAGCCTCTCCTATACTTTCAACCATCTCTGGGTTGATTATAATACCGAATACAGTGTAAATACGATGTAAATAGTTACTATACTGTATTTAGAGAATAATGACAAGGAAAAAAGCTCACCTGTTCTGTACAGACACAAATTGCCAGTTTTCTCCTTTTCCCTACTGTGGGTTGGCTGCAGAGACCTGCCGATACGCGGGGCCGACTTATTTACAAGAAAATCATCTGTTAAATAAAACTTGGTCACTTATTGAACGTTTTTACCTCAACTGTGCGATGAAGCATGACAGCCGTGCTTAAAACGGGTCAGAAGGATGTCTTGAAGACAGTGGCTTTAGGGGAAAACCAGAAGGACGGGGGAGCCGACGCCACTCCGTGCAGCTGGCGTCACGCGTGAGCGCGGCTCTAGGCTGGTGGTTCCTGGGCTCCAAGCTAGGGTTAGCCAGAGCTGTACAAGCCTGCTGCGGGAGCACGGAGGATGCTCACTCCAGACCAGCTGACTCAGCTTCTGCGGTGGGACTTGCGCATTAGTGCATTTGTAATGTGCCCCAGGTGACTGCCATGTGCAGCCCTGATTGAGAGCACCTGCTAGGGGTACGGGCTTCGTCCTAATCACGATGACGACCTCCTGTTGGACTTTCAGCAGCAGAGGCTTGAGGCCAGATGTTATTTTAGGAATGAGCAGTAGGGAGTGGGGATGGGTTGTTGCAGGAATTCAGGGAGGGAAGAGTATGACTTGGGCTCAAACAGCAGCAGTGGAGATGAAGACTCAGATTCAAGAGCAATTTAGAATAGTTATTAACTCAAATTGGTTACCTTAGGGGAAAAGACACTTTCCCTTCTTGCTGTATATATATACATTGTGTGTATTTTTGCAACTTACTGTTTTAAAATCTATCACAATAAAATCTTACGACTTCAACCCCTAGGACTTTAGTATGAGCCAGAAAGAACATAAGTAGGCTATTCTATAGAAATAAATGCATTTCAAGCAACAGAGTCAGATTTACACTGAAGATTGTCACCAGAGTGCAGGGGAGTGGTCAGCAGTTGGAAGTCACTATAAGCAGTGAGGCAAAACGAGGATGAAATGATGTCGGTGGGGTTTAGTGACTGTGGACAACCGATGACTTCAGATTGACAGTGTAGGCAACTCTGAAGTCGGGCTGTGAACAGGAGAAGCTAGCAGTGCACCTAGTTCCTTTCCTCTGGAGAGGCAGCAAGTAGGTCATTTTCATTGAAGTAGATGCCAAAGAAGCCCCTGGCAGAGTGAGCTGCTTCCTCAGCACCAGACACCCCTGTGTCCAGTTACTTCCAAGTCTGAATTACATGCCCTTGGCCTAATGGCTCACACATGAAACAAACAAACGACACCTGAATACCCATTGAGTCATAAACGTTATACTCTGTCTAGCCTGGGAGACAGAGCAGGACCCTGTCTCTGGAAAAAAAAAAACTATACTCTGAATATCCCTGAGTTAAATGCGTAGATACAATATAAAAACACTGAGTCCTTAAAGTCCTAATTATACAAACGCATAAATTAAGGAATTCAGCAAGAGTGTCAGGAGGAAAGAAACAGAAAGGTGCTTAACACTTTTAAGTGATAATCTCTGTTCATTTAAATTTAGAATATGGATATGAAAGTACAACCTACTGTGTGTTTTCTTTCCTTAATAAGTACAGTAAGACAAATTCTATTTCAGTTGCTGTGAGCAAATCTTAAAGGTTTCAGTGGGAGCTGCACACATGCCTGGAAGCAGAATCAATAAACTCTAAAATAAGGGGTAGTTTAGTAGTTAGTTCTAGACTAATGGACAAATTAGTTGGTAAGTTAGCAGTATTCAGGCTATTGGAATCAAGGCCACCTGACATCAAAAGTAAATAGGCAACCCCAGAGAAACTAACATATTTTAAGTAACAGAACTAGAGTCAAGTATTTTTAAAAAGTTTTAACATATACAGACAGAAAGTTATCAATGAACTGGCGTAAGGGCCTCATATAGTCTCTGTGCAGCCAGTTCCACCATTTCTCGGAGAGATTCATCATCTTCACTTCCTTCTTCACATTCTACAGTCTGAAAGTGAAAGCACAAACATGCCTTTAATTATTATAACTGCCTATAATTATTACATGGAAGATAAATGAATACTCTTTAAGAACAATCATCTGTACAGGTGGAGGTCACCGTGAATTACCAAGAGGCAGAGCTGCTGCCCTGCACACCTGTGGGCACAATGACTGGATATAATTAGAGATGAATTTTGGAGGGAAAAAGAAAAAGACTGGGGAAAAGTCCAGTAAACTGGATTTACTTCAAAGCCTATATTTTGATCCAGTAAGTGATACTCCAAGGAAGTTAGTCTGTGCAACACAAATTACTTAGCAAAAAAATGTATGTGGTCATTTACTCAATATTTGGTATTAAATTTTTTAACGACATAATAGTTGCACAAATTTTGGGGGTACACTGGTGTTCAATTTGATTTAAACTCACAAATAATCTTCTAGTTACTTTTTTTTTTTGAGACAGAGTCTCACTCTGTTGCCCGGGCTAGAGTGCCATGGCGTCAGCCTCGCTCACAGCAACCTCAAACTCCTGGGCTCAAGCAATCCTTCTGCCTCAGCCTCCCGAGTAGCTGGGACTACAGGCATGTGCCACCATGCCCGGCTAACTTTTTCTATGTATTTTTAGTTGTCCAGATCATTTGTTTCTATTTTTAGTAGAGACGGGGGTCTCGCTCTTGCTCAGGCTGGTCTTAAACTCCTGACCTTGAGCGATCCACCTGCCTCAGCCTCCCAGAGTGCTAGGATTACAGGTGTGAGCCACTGCGCCCGGCCTATATATATATTTTATAGAAACAGGGTTTCACTCTGTTGCTCAGGCTGGAGTGCAGTGGCGCAACCATAGGTAACTACAGCCTTGAACCCCTGCACTCAAGCGATCCTTCTGCCTGTCTTCTGAGTAGCTGGGACTACAGGAATGTGCCAACACACCTGGCTACTTTTTTTGTAGAGATGGGGTCTCCCTATGTCTTGAACTTTGGCCTGAAGGGATCCTCCCACATCGGCCTCCCAAGGCTGGGAATACAGGCATAAGCCACTGCACCTGGTAATTTTTTATCATACTATAAATATTCTCCATAAAAAAATTTAGGAAAGAAAGAAAACAAACCTTTAATTTTATGATCTAATGATAACTACTGTTAATATTTCAGTGTATAACCTTCTAGACTTTTAGTTACACACATACATATTTTAAAAACAAAATGGGATATTTGTCATATATGGTCTTATAACTTTTTTCACTCAACAATGTATGGTGGACAACTTTGCACATTAATAAATCTGTGTTATTATTCTTTTTTTAAGTGATGGAACAGTTTTATCTGAAAATTACATACTTTGTAAGAAAAAAACTGAAAACTTTGGAAGAAAAAAACTGAAATGTCAACTTAAAAAGTGGGAATAGGTAAATGTTTTTTTGAAGATCTTTTAAGAGGTGCTCAACCCAGATGGCTGGAAGGTCACAGTCGTGAATGACCTCCAGGAGCCAATCTGTGTGGCCTCTGACTGCATCAGAATCACTGCAGACAAGAGTCAAGCCCAGTGGACGGGCGTCCAGTCTCTGTTCCCACCTGTGGCCCAGCTGTGGTGACAGTCCACAGGAAGAAGCAGCTCTGAAATAAGGGGGTCAGCTGAATTCTCCAGAATCTTCCAGAAGTCCCTGGAAGTAGGTCCAAGAACTCAGCCTCTTGGGACTGCTCTGAAAAGGAGTAAGAATTCCACCTGATGCGGCATGTGCATTCATGAGGTGTTCCCGTGGAATCTGGCAAATTCATGCCTGCCAGC
The DNA here is from genome assembly GCA_963575035.1 of Avahi laniger. Taxonomy (NCBI): domain Eukaryota; kingdom Metazoa; phylum Chordata; class Mammalia; order Primates; family Indriidae; genus Avahi; species Avahi laniger. Next base: position 6,621 of record CAUYSK010115473.1, read on the forward strand.
CAAGGAGCCACAGAGGAAGGGGCAGCTCTCAAGGGACCACATCCTGGACAACTGCCAACACCCCTCCTGCAGCCATTGGCCAGAGGCCAGGTGAATGGTCAGGTGAACGATGAGAAGCTGCCTGAGAAGCCACCGGTTTGTTCCCTATTTGCCTCTGGACGCATCTGCTCCGTCTTCCCTGGGTGGGGGTGCCTTTCCTGGCCCTAAAACTGTGACTGTTCCCATTTGTCTCTCCTAGCAAAACTGGGAGGCTGGTAGGTTTGTCCTGGTGAGATTTTGCTTATAGAAGCAAGGTTGGACTTCTTTTCAAATCTTTCTGCTTATTGGGTGTTGCCTTTCTCTTTTGTTTCGTTTCAAGTAATGCCCACCAGAGCCCGCCAGCCCCAACCCCTCCACGGCTACCACTCAGACCTGTGTCCACCTAATTGCCTGCTTCATGCGCACGTGATAAGGCACACGCTCTTCTGTGCCTTGAAGCTAGATTACTTTAACAGGATCTCAAATGTTTCCTATTTGTTCACCTTAACCAGAAGACACTGCCGTGTCATTTTCTCGTTTCAGTTGCATGTGCACTTGCTGTCCAAATTTTTGCTGACTGCAAAATCTCACTATGAACAGAGGAACTCCACGGCCATGTAGACCCCGTGTGGGCTGGAGCATCTGGCTGAGACAGTCCCCTGTGTGTCCGCCGCGGCTGTGGGCACTGGCGGGCCACGGCAGTCTCACCTGTGCTTTCAGTTCAGGCATGGAGAATTCTACTGCAAGCAAAGAATCACCCGTTTCAGCGGTGCAGACATTTCCACGTTAGTGGCAGAAGACAGGGCTAACTTCCACTAAGTCTCCAGCTAGAAACATTTGCGGAAGATTCAGGACAAGGTCCGCAGAACAAAAGCAGCATTCTAGTAACTGAGCCTGAGGTCTGGGCATGTTATTCTGAATCTGGAAGGAGGAGAGGCCCTACCCCAGGGCCTCCTATGTGTCGCTCAGGGCCGAAGATTCCCCCGCCATAGCCTGAGCGGCTGAGTTTTCTCCACTTTACCGTCAGGAGATGGAGGCTCAGAGGGGCTCACAAAAGCATGTGCCCCAGGTGCAGCAGAGCTGGGTCCTTCCCATTAGATGGAGCTGAGATAGCCACAAGAGTCTTGGAGGCCAGTGTGTCTCTGAGCCAGGTGTCTGCCGCTGGCCTGCCAGCAGGTGTGCTGCCAAGTCGCAAGCTCCTCGAGGACAAACTCTTCAGGTGCACGGCCAGCTGCCCCTGTCTTTCGATGCCACTGGTGTGCCCGCCATCGTCATCCTTGATGACCATATGTACAGCACTGGGAGTGCAAGGATGTGCCATATATGTTATACATTCAGTCATTTATCTCTTACTCTTGGATATTTCAGTCTCTTGCCATTGTTTTAATGCTCATATAGACATCCTTGTATATAATCTTTGCTCACTTGTCTGATTATTTTCTTTGGTTGAATCCAGTAAGTGGAATTGAAAAAAGGCCTTGCTTTTTTAAGCCTGGACCACATCACCAAACTGCCTCGCAGAAAGAAAGCGCTGCCTAATTGACACTCCCCTTCCCCCAGTGGCATGAGAGAGTAACTGTTCCCTATTCTTTCACGGTCACTGGGTCTCCTCACTCCCTCTAATCTGTGCCAGTATGATAAGCAGTGATATTTCATACTTTAAATCTGTATGTCCTCCAATTGTTAGTGGATCAGAATATTTGTTTTATGTTCATTGGCTATCTATATTTCTTCTCTGGTGAATTACTTGTTCAGTTCTTAGCTTTATTTTTCTATTGAGGTATAAGAAATCTAATGTGTTTTCTCAAAACACCTATATAGTCAAAGATCATACAAAAGAAAGTTAAAACGTAAGTTACTTGTTTAGAACTACTCTAATATTCAAAAACAACCCTGCAAAGAAGATATAGTTATTCATTCATCTTGTGAAATAATTAGAAAAGATATGCTGGTGTGAGAGCAGAGTAGGCCCCACTCTCAAACCCTATTGCTTGGAAAAGCCACTTGGATCTTGCTGGTGCAAATAGAAAAGCAGCTTCTCTGAAAAATCTAGAACCAGCTGGATGCCAAACTAGGGAAATGCTGAGGTGAATTTAGGTGTATTATGGAAAAGGAAAATAATGGAATAATATACATGGGAACCATGTACTATGTAGGAACATGGAAAAACACAGAAAACTTTATATATAGTAATATAAATACAACTATGTAAGAAAAATGTAAGAACCACTGGAAGGAAATGCGAAAATACAAAAGTAAACTGTTAGGTGTGGTAGGATCATAGCTTTTGCCTTCACTTTATTTCCCAAATGTGTTTAGACGTAGGAAGGAGCAGCTACCTACCCGTGTCTCCAAGTTAAGGTTAGCAGTTTTTCCATCCACTGTGACACTAAGAACAGAGCCATCTTTTACACTTACACAGTCTTCTCCAAATATGTCCCTTAAAATAAAACAAAGATGCAATATTAGTGGAAAAGTCCAGCTTTACATACTTGGGGAAAAATAAAATTGAAGAGAAGTCCTAGTTCTAAAGTAGAATACTTGTATTTATACCTGAGATCTACTTCTTCTTATTTACCTTGATATAGCTTGTTAATTTTATGAAACATCTAAATTACACAGCTATCATTTCTTAAGAATGCTCTATTCAGAGGCATTGTGCTAGGCACTTTATATATATTATCTTTACCTATAGTAATTTTGTTAAGGATCCCCTTCTACACATGAAGAAAAGAAACAGAGAAGTTAAGTGATTTGCTTAAAGTCTCATGGCTCGTAAGCAGCCGAGTTGGTACTCAAATCCAGCTATATAGATTTAACTGCTCCCAAGACCACTACCTGTCCACTCCTTTTCATCTCTCCAAATGCCAACTTTGAGTTACTTAAACTCAGTATTTTTTGAGCATCTTCCACATGCCAGGTGCTGTGCCAGGTGCTAGAATACAGAAATCACTGACATTGTCTCTATCATCAAGGAGCTACAGCTTAATCATTAATTTCAACATTGTCCCCATGACAGAAGTGTTACAAAACAGCAGTCCAATCAGTAGTAGGCTAGGCGCAGTTAAGAAAAGGTAGTCAGTGAATCTAAAAAACTCACAAAGACAATGGCCATCCTTGGTCAGTTAAGCACTGACAATAGCGCATAAACCCGGGTGGTGGTGATCAACTGCTTGCTCTTTGAGACAGTTAATGTTAATAATATGTTTGAATAAACTTGGCTAAGTAACCTAGTACTAAAGAAAAATAGTGTATTTTAAATACAGAAATATATTCAAAAGGATAGGAAAAAAGGATTTCACATTCATGTGATCAACTGTTGGCCTCTAAAGAAACCAATATCTTTATTCCATACAATCCTAAGTATTAAACAACTGTGAAGATAAAGCTACCTTTATAGGGGCATGATCAACTTGGAAGTTTAAAGACACTGGTATCTCACATGCTTGAGGTGAGTGTAAGCTGTGGCTCTTTGTCTTATAGCCCTATTCCTAACAGTTGAATAGTTCAAGGGTGTTTGTGGGAGGGGCTGGAAAGGGAGAGAGGGTGAGAGGAGTGGCGTGACAAGGACTGGGGAGGAAAGCCAGAGTGGAGAGTGAAGTGGAAGGGCTAGCAGTCTCCAAATATGTCCCCCCGCACACCCGAACAGAACAGCTGTGGCAGTATGTTCCTCCATTCTGCACCTCCAACTGCTGTACCTGGGAGAGCTGTGGCATTCCAGGGCACCACAGGTTTTCTATTTTTGCAAAGCCTCTGGGAACAGAGCTGCCAGCATCACAACTGTTCTAGCTACATCCCTGGTCAGGCATAGGAGAGCACCAATACCCACCTTCTACAAGAGGGTTCTTTAACAGGGTCCCAGGAGGGGCTTTGGGCAGGGGGTTGTCTAACCTTGAAATCAAAGGTAAATTGCACTTGTGTGTATCCCCTCTGCCTGGGAGAAGTTCCACAGCCTTACCTGACCGTCAAAGGGGTCAGTGATCTAAAAATGATTAAGACATTTAGACTCTAAGGCTGGCAGAGTAAAGCCCTTTGCAAAAGTAGTAAGAGAACCAGGGGCTACCACAGTCACAGGGTTGGGACCCGACAAATCTGTGGCCTTTTCAGTGGCAATGGAAATCACTGTTCCTGCACTGTTAGCTGGTTCTGTATAACAAGGATGCTTTTAAAAAACAAATGACAACACCCTGAAGACTTTTTTGAGGATGTGTGACAGCTTCTTTAAGTGAAGTCACCATTTAAAGCCTATCATCTATTTTTTAAAAAGCCACTGAATGGCTGCTTTAAAGAAGATTATTTGTGTAGAATTTTGGGGAAAGGAAGAAATAAATGTTAACATACAACCCTTCCAAACTTGAAGAACACCTTATTTTGTTAAGATGTTGAATTAAGTAACTTCCAGTTTAAAAATAGAATCAGTCATTTATTCAACAAGTATTTGAGAAATTGCTATGTACAAGGCATTGTGCTAGACACTAAAATTATAAATCTATTAATAAATACAAATCTTTTTATTTTTCCTTTTTCAGTGTAATATATAAGTTTAAATTGTAGCTATCTGCTATGAGGTAGTTTTACATGATTATTTTATTTGGAGAAACATTCAGAAATCAGGCTTAAAGAATATCTGCAGAAAAGGAAAAGACCTGCTATCTGGTGCTTAGAAAAATACTAACATTAAAGGTAATTCAGAGTTTACAGATTTACTATCTGGGAAGAGTGTAAGAAACCATTCTTAACAAAGAATTCACATTTAAGAAGTAAATATATAAAATAATTCTTAAAGGCTCAGTAACATTTGGCTAAGATTTTAGTACATGTCCTTGATGATAATGTTTTCATCTTTGCTGACTACGCTTGCCCTGTGAGAACATTCTGAGGCAATATATTAAAGGAAACATAAAAGGCCGACCACAGAGGTCACAAATACTTGGAACTAGCTGGAGTGTCGAGCTGGAAGGGAGCAGCTCAAACTGTTCTCTGTCCTGATGGAGAAGCAGGCCTGGGGGCCGCAGGGCGGCCTGGTCTGAGCCACACCAAGTCCTTAAGTGAGTCCAGCCGAATCCAGGGCTCCTCCTCCCCATCCTCACTACCTTGTTGAGCAACAATGGGAGAACTTACTGGAGCATGATCTCCAATCTCTTGCTATAAACATGCATTTCTAATTTTTTAGAAACCTTTTGTACTGCACCTGGGGGAAAAAAAGAGTGACAGAGTTCAATTACAAAATTCCTATTTAGAATAATTTCCAAATTAATAATCAGAACATGGTTACTGATAAACCAAAGTGATTAACTATAGAATCCAGAAAGTGACAGGTATGTGTACGGATCATCTACCTGCTAAGCCAAATTGATTTTTTCATCACTTTATTTCATGTTCTTACTAAAGAACCACAACATGACATTTATCATTATTTTTAACTTTTAATTTTATTTTCGATGTTTCTCGAACTTTACATTTATGACCAGAGGTGAATAAAATTATAACTCTAGGTATTCTAGGGGTATATCCAAGCTCAAAGATCCCTTAAGTCTTTTGTTTTACCTAAAATGTTATATAAATTTAGCATTCTACTATATATAACATACCTATAATTATTTTTAATAAAAATTAATATTTAAAATCATTTGCCCATTAAATAAGTTAGCTTTCCCCCCAAAACAAAATAATGGGACAGTTCAGGAAGATGAGTCATCCTTAATCTGGAGTTTCTAGTATGTTCTGGTGCATCATTGAATACCTCCCAGTCCATCACTAGCAGTAAAATAGTGCAGAATTCACTGTCTGACAGTTCCTCAAAAAGTTAAACAGAGTTAACATTTGACTCGGTAATCCTACTTCTATGTATAGACCCAAGAGAAGTGAAAACATGTATCTACACAAAAGTATATATAAATATCTATAGTAGCATTATTCATAATAGCCAAAAAGTAGAAACAACCCAAATATCTATCAACTGAAGAATGGATAAACAAAATTTGTTATAGCCATACAGGGGGAAATTATTTGGCCATAAAAAGGAAGGATTCATTCTACAAAATCATGAACACCTTGAACACATTATGCTTAGTGAAGGAAGCCAGTCACAAAAGAACACATATTGTATGATTCCATTTCTATGAAATAGCCAGAATAGGCAAATCCACAGAGACAGAAAATTTAGTGGCTGCTTTGAGTTGGAGGTAATACAGGGATTGGAGGATCATAACTAAAGGATACAGGGTTTCTTTTTGGAGTGATATAAATGTTTTAAAGTTGATGGTGGTGATGGTTGCACAACTCTGAATATACTAAAAATCAGCGAATTGTACATTTTAAATGGGTGAATTGCATAGTATCAATAAAGCTGTTACAAAAAATAGTGCAAAATTTTATAATTCTTTAGACAAAACACACACAGACACACACACACACACACTACATATGTATCATGGAGGACAATGCTAGAAATAATTTTCTGGCCTCACCTATAAACAGAAAATATGACTTTGTCATTTTAAAGAGACTTCAACGTGTTTTCAATTTCTCAGCCCAGATAATTACTTTATCATACAATACTACTAAATATTTTGATATAAGTGTAGCTTTATTAACTGACCTCAATACTTGCACATATATATTTAAATCTACTCTATGGAAGAGTCAAATTGCCATTTCTCCCGAACTATTCTATATTGCAGACCATAGTTCATCTAATTGTTTTTAATTCATCAATTTCAATTATATACACAACTAAGCAGATGACAGTCAAGAAAGTTATGTAATAAAACCTTTATACTTTAGTTATTATTAATTCTATTACTAATAAGTTTAAAATAAGCTTCTAACTGACATGTAAAAACAATCTCATAAAATATATTAAAAAATAAATAAGCTACAAATTGTGTATTAAAAGAAACTTCCCAAAGTGTGTGTGTATAATACATTTGCATATTCCTCACTAATATTTAGATGAACTCCTCAGACGCATGGGAGTATACTAACTGGGAAATCACAAAATCAGACACATGTACCTGTTCTCAGTAGGTCTGTGTGTCAAAACAGGACACAGACAAGCTGAAAAAAAGGGACAGCATAAAATGGAAGAATATGATAGAATACAAGAACATAAAAGAATATGATTTGAAAACGTATAAGCTTTCTTATATGACTTTGGTAAGAATGGGGGACATAAATTCAAGTTGGTGGTAAAACACACACACACACACACACACACACACACACACACAAATATGAGATGTATTTTTTCACAAAAAGGGCCTCTAGAATAGGGTTGACAAATTTTTTGTGAATAGCCAGATGGTGTTTTAGCCTTTGAAGACTACATGGTCTCTTTTCCAACTACTTAACTCTGCTGTTGTAGCATGAATGCAGCACTAGATGACAGGTAAACCACTTACGAAAACAGGTGGAAGGCTGGATTTGGTTCGTGGGCCATAGTTGCTGACCCTGCTCTGTTAAAATCCCAAGCTTGGATAGGACCGAGTCAATTCGTTACATCATAAACATATAGAATAAACTTCCTTATGTGCCACCTGAGTATCATGTGTGTTAGTCCTTGTGTTGCTTTTCATCTTCGAATGGAGCAAGTATTACTTATTAAAACCTCTGTCCCTTAGCCCCATGGGCGACAACTTCCTATGGTAACATATCACATACACACGTTGGATCATCGTCTTAATCTTTAAAATTCATCCTGCTTGTTCTTTTTCTCTCACCCACTATAGCTATTCCATCAGGAAATAATCCTGGCTTTACCTTCAGAATATCTCCAGACTCCAACCACTTTTTGCTAACCCCACTGCTGACACCCTCCTCTGAACCACTGTCTCCCACCACGATGACTGAGAAAGCTCCAACTGGAACCTCTGCTTTCTTCTCACCCTCCTAACAGTCTACTCTCCGCAACCATCAGAGAAATCCTTTAAAACCTTTGTCAGATCATGCCTGGCCCCTGCTCAAAACTCTGCAATGTAGCCCCATTTCACTCAGACTAAAAGACTAAAGTCCTTAGGATGGCCAGCCAGGCCCCACAGGATCTGCCCCAACTCCAAACCCTGTCAAGCAACTCTAGGACACACCAGAATGTCGGCTCCTGGAGGGCAGGAATTTGTTTGTTGCTAATGTAGCCTAAGCATCTAGAATTACGTCTGCCAAGTAGCAGGTGCTCATTAAGTATCTGTCAAATAACTGTTAAATGAAAAAATGCATGTATGTCATCACCGAAGAATATAAAATCTCATTCTCCATAAACTACAAAATGGGGAAGAAGGAGGGAATAAAAGGCAGCCAGCTAGTTTAACGGATGCTTAATATAAGGAATACACGGAAAAAGCCTATTTCTAACGGTCTGAACCTCTGCTGAAAATCCCAGAGGCTAAGCAAATGAAGGAATGTTTTCATTATTAGTGTAAGATGGATCACTAATAATATAGTAATGATTATTTTTAATTCAATTACTACAAACCAGAGTAAAGGCACATTTTCACTTTGGACCAGAGTACTAACAGAAATACTCAAGATAAGTCAAACCAGTCTATGATATCTCATGTACTCCTTTCTGTATAACACAGATATAAAATATTTGGTGATTATCTGTTAAATGACGGCATCTTTTTTGTTTTTCAGCATCATCATTAGGCAGAGCCTTCACCAGAACAGCAGATGACATTTTGACAACATGCTCTGTGATGCCTCCTCTACCATAAAGTATGGAAAATGGGCTGAAAGAGCTCAGATGCTAAATGTCACTAAAGACCACACAACATCTTTTTTTTTTTTTTTTGAGACAGAGTCTCACTGTGTTGCTCAGGCTAGAGTGCCGTGTGTCAGCCTAGCTCACAGCAACCTCAAACTCCTGGTCTCAAGCGATCTTTATGCCTCAGCCTCCCGAGTAGCTGGGACTATAGGCATGTGCCACCATGCCTGGCTAATATTTTCTATATATATTTTTAATTGTCCGATTAATTTCTTTCTATTTTTAGTAGAGACGGGGGTCTCGCTCTTGCTCAGGCTGGTCTCGAACTCCTGAGCTCAAATGATCCACCCGCCTCGGCCTCCCAGAGTGCTAGGATTACAGGCGTGAGCCACCGCGCCCGGCCCGGCACAACATCTTAATTGGCCTAAAAAAATAACATTTTTGCATAGAAATTTCAGTTTTCAGAACAGTATACAAATTTCTGATTAGTTGATGGTACAAAAAATACTTCATTTTACAAAAGCGTTATCAGAATATAATAAACAGAAAGCAACCTTGGTGGCTAAAATACAATTCAGTTCAGGAGCATTTGATTTGACTTGAACAAACTAAGATATGAAGCGAGACCCAGCTATGTTTTTGGAGGGCAGGGGTGTGTTTTAGAGCTGAAAACTGTGGGGGCCCAAACGCTCTGGGTTTAACCTTTTCATTTCTGCTCTCTGCACCAAACCCTCGTCGTCACTTCACTGTTACGAACTTCTGCACCACTATTTACTTACGACCTTTTTAAAAAGTTTTCCTCCCCACTCACTCCCCACACCACGGACCTTTATTTTTACCACCCAAGATAAGAAAAAAACACTGGCGTTTTCTTTGGTTGAAAATTGTCCCATAGGGAAATTCCATTTTATTCAACCAATTTTATTACATACAGAGATAGTAGCGTACCTTCCTAACAGACAGGCTGATTCAATTCAGCAGTATTTTGGAATTTCTGATTAAATTGTTTAACAACCAGCATGTCTGTTAGGATTGCTTCTAAAGCGATTTTTATCCTGTGTTAATTGCAACCAGATTTTTACAGTACAAATGCAGAAGCTAGGACAAAAAGTAAGAAAATACCAATAATATGCATCGCTATGCATGTATCTTAAAGATTACATAGGAATGGAAAAATCAGGAGATTAAATTCTTTAGGACTCTATTTACTGCTTTTTACTTCATGGAAACATGGAAGAAATAAAAGAATTAATTGATAAAAATGAAATAATTCTGTACCTTTCCTTATTTTTGGATTTGACTGAACTTCCAATATCACAGTTGTTACTGTATCTGCATACATATCATTAGAAGGGTTTGCCAACCACTGGAAAGCAAAAGGCAGAATTAGGAAGGTATAACTATGGCCAACCACAAAAGCTATGAATACTACCCACCCATCCACGGACTATACATATGGCACTACTGTTTCTAGCATTTTCACTGAAATTAAGTTACTCATTGTTTACTGAAAATAATAATGCTACACTGTCTAATTTTCTTTTAATAACAAAAGTAAAATGTACTGAACAATTCCTTTGTAGCATAGTGTTTTACATGTATCACCATTTAATTCTCATAAAAAATAACTATTAACAACTTTATTTTATAAAAGAGAAACTGACTCAAAAATAACTTGCACAAGATAATTACTGGTGCTGGGATTTAAACTCAAATCCTAATCACTATATTTCAGTAGCATAGACAGTATAGTAAGAGGGTAATATTTTTAAACATTTACTTTTGCTTCTTACACTAAGTCTAACATTTCCCTGATACTCTTTCTTTCTTTTTTTTTTTTTTTGAGACAGAGTCTCACTCTTTTGCCCGGGCTAGAGTGGGTGCCATGGCGTCAGCCTAGCTCACAGCAACCTCAAACTCCTGGACTCATGTGATCCTTCTGCCTCAGCCTCCCGAGTAGCTGGGATTACAGGGATGCGCCACCATGCCCGGCTAATTTTTTCTATATATTTTTAGTTGTTCGATTAATTTCTTTCTATTTTTAGTAGAGACGGGGTCTTACTCTTGCTCAGGCTGGTCGCGAACTCCTGAGCTCAAACAATCCGCCCACCTCGGCCTCCCAGAGAGCTAGGATTACAGGTGTGAGCCACCGCGCCCGGCCCCGATACTCTTTCTTGTGCCCAGTGTTCCAACAAAGTTTTCCATGTCTCCAGGTTAGGGTGAGAGCAGTTGAATTATTTCAGGAATGAATGCCCTCCCTATGTTTTATTATCTCCGCAAAGAGTACTTTTATAAGCAACCTGATGCACTTCAACTTTCTCTAAGGTCCTCTCTGACATGTTAACTCCAGGAACAAAAGTATATTTTCTAACACTATTTGGTAGCAAGAGCTATATTAATGTCTCTAATAACTTCTCCCTTTTTTTGATATTAACATTTTATATATTATTGTATGTAACTCTATGTTATAGATAACTACTCCTTTTGACACGTTCTTTAGTTGCTTTTAGCCTTGAATCAAATTTAGACTTAAATCACAGAATTATAGTGGAACCAGAGCTGACGGATCTTTTTCTATTTGTTTTAAAAAATAGCATATATAAATAAAATATTTAACCATATACCTTGGAAATTTACATACAATTCTACCTTGAGGCAGAGGAACAGGTGCTCTCCTGGATTGCTCACTGCCAAGACTCACTTTAAAAGTTCTTCTTTACACTTAACAAGTGTCAATCTATCAAAGTCAACCCTATAATTCCTTTGATGTCTGTTTTCCAAACTCTACCAGTAGGAATTTAAAATTCTAACAGCAGGAACCACATTTACCTAATTTGATGATTTTTAGCCTTTTTGGATTTGGGTCACTTTATTACTGTTTACTTGAATCTTCGAAATTCCACTCTTTTAAGGAGTGCTGCATGATAAATTTGCTTGTTTTAATATAACAGAATTAAATTTTTATCTGAAAATTCTAAGATCTTTTGATATAACTGAAGATATCCTGGAGTACCACAAAATCAGTTGAGCCTTACTCATGTGAGACCTATACTTATCACACCTACTAAATAATGAAGCCTTAACTTATTATTAGTTTCTGTGTTGTTATAATGACATAGAAAATGCCCAGCTATGTTATATTGAACACTGATCTGGGAAAGAAAAATTATTCACATATATATTTTCCAACAATGTTTTTTTCCTAATTGGGAAGAAACGTATTTCTCTAGAATTGCACATAAACCATTTTAAAACTTTTTTCCTCCTTGTTTAGGTAAATGATCTTGTCTTACTTCTAATACCACCATGCCTGGTTCTTGTATTACAGTAATATTTTTGAACACTTTCAGAGCAGGTTTTTCTTGAATTTCTAATTCTTCTACATCACCTGAAAAAAAGAAGTGATTATAAAGTGTATATAATTTTCTGATAATTTTCCAGAGGCATAATTATTCATTTGTTTATAGAGAGAACTGAAATAAAGCAGCTAAGTTTTATGTTAATTGCTTATAGCGACTGAAAGATCTCAACATGTATTATAAAAATTCATATAACTAGGTAGAATTTACCTTGGACATTAAATATTTTATCAGTATAAAACTCAGGTGATGTTCAAACACATATATTTGTAACAAGAAATTTAGCCTTCCACTAGTATCTTAACATTTGGTATGAAACTAGTCAAATACTGCCAACTAGTCTCTTCTCTCTTCTTTCTTCATAAGTTCAATAATTCTACAGGGAAATTCTACTGTCAAAGATGAGACTTTTCTGGTCTTTCTAATGTCTTCTTTTTTTTTTTTTAGAGAGACAGGATCTTACTATGTTGCCCAGGCTGCTGTTCCAGAACTCCTGGCCTCAAGTGAAATTCCTGCTCCAGCTTCCTGAGTAGCTGGGATTCCAGGTATGAGCCATGAAGCCTGGCTACTTCCTAGTGTCCCCTTAATCAAGAATTTTTTTTTGAGACAGAGTCTCACTCTGTTGCCCTGAGTAGAGTGTTGTAGTGTTAGCCTAGCTCACGGCAACCTCAAACTCCTGGGCTCAAGCGATCCTCCTGCCTCAGCCTCCCAAGTGGCTGGAACAATAGGCGCACACCACGATGCCTGGCTAATTTTTCTATTTTTAGTTAAGACGGGGTCTTGCTCTTGCTCAGAGCTGATCTCGAACTCCTGAGCTCAAGCGATCCTCTTGTCTTGGCCTCCCAAAGTGCTAGGATTACAGGCATGAGCCACTGCACCTGGCCTTAATCAAGAATTAATTTAGATATATTTTATTAACTTCCTATGTTATGACCTATAATTCTAACATGGTTATGAGGTAAAAAAAAATTTCTTTCTATTGGTTTATTTTATGGTAGTACTTTACTATAATGAATTATAAAGAGCATACCGATCAAAAGTATATTTTGTAATATGAAATATTCTTGCTTTATTAGCAAGTCTCCATACCTTTTAGTTTAGTCATGGCTCCTCATTATGTTAATACACAAAAATCTCTAACTCAAATGGTTTAATATGAAAATAGAATAGGTTTATTCTCCTACTAGCCTTTGGCCAGTGGTTATTAAGCTCTAATAAAACCTTCTGTATAGATTGGTACTGATGGAACCAGAAAAGTTATTTTCACTGATCAAATAAAATAAATAAATAAAATTTTAGGTATAGTCAACTAAAATAGATTTTAAACAAAAGGAGCAGAGACTACTGATATTTTTAAAATTTTAAGTGGATCAATGATAAGAGGTAGAATGGAATTAAAAAAAATTTATGAGTTATATTTTTAAAAATTTCACCTAAAGGCAATAATAACATGACCATGTGTATAAATAAAATTTGTACAATTCTGAGACAATTACCAAAATTAAATAACATTCCTTCCTAGATATAAAATTATCTTACTAAAAAACAGAAAACAACTAAAGGAATTTCAATCCATACACTTACCTGTCAATTTCTGCAGCTGGTAATAGAGCAAATTAAAGGGACCAGTATATGGGATGGCTTGCGTCTGTTTCACAGTGCTCATGGCCAAGTCAGTATAATCTGAAGAGAAAATTAGAGTAAATATAGTTAATGAAACAATACTAGTCCCATAAAATACAATTTGCAAACATATACCAGGAGTAAAAAAAGCAAAAGTAAAAGCAAGGTAAATGAGAACAAGTTTTTCAGGAAGCTAACAAGATGCTCCTTAACATGGTACCACCCACATTTTCCCACCTATCTCCTTATGCCCCACCCCCACTCCCAGTTAACTTCTGCTCCAGCCTTAAGAAAGCACCCTCATTCCCCTGAACACTCCAGGCTCTTGGATGCCTAGAAGCCACTACGCCAGCTGTCATCCACTGCCTTTTTTGCTTGGCAACTCCTAATGATCTTTCACCACCTGGCGCAAGTACTTTCTGATTTACAAAGCTCTCCCCAACTCTCTAGACCCAGTCTCTCCTCACACACTTATCATGCATTTCTGTGTGTCACTGAGCAATACTGTGATTAGCTCTTCCCAACATTGCTTTCCTCATTAGACAGAGATGATTTCAGGGGCTGGGACTCTTGTTTTTAAATAAATCTTTAGTCCTCCAGCACCTAATGCCTGGCATAAGAGTAAGAGCCCTAGCTGCTGAAGGAAGCAACAAAGATAGTGACGTGTGACGGTCTGGAAGCTCACAGTTGACCTATCTCACAGGTGAATACCTCAACATTGCTGCTATTTTGTATTTCTTCATAAAACACTTATAATTTATTAGTGCTATATAAATAACCCTGAGCACAGTATTTACTTGAAGATAATACCATATTTATTGGGAAATTACTTATTGATAGCAGTATTTACACAAAGAACACACATAGAAATGCTTATAAACTTTGGGGAAAAAAGCAATTTACAAGCTTAAATGTAATCCTATTTAGCTTCGCTCAAATTTTCATTTTTCTCTATGAGCTTCAATTTATATACACTACAGGCTTGGGCCATATAGTTGGTGATACTTATTTGGATGATAAATGAAAGTTCTAATACAATGAAAAATTTAGGTTTTACATTAATAATTTTTCACGTTTAAAGAAATTATAAAAGTTTTTGTTCCCTACTCCTTTTGGAAGGCCTAGCACTGATGTAAAACTAAAGGTCATAAAGAACAAAATGCTTATCTGGGGAGTCCAAAGTTACTTCACACCAACGCTCTGTTGTAAAGGGTCAAAAAGAGGATGGCTAAAGGTGAGCAGGAGCAGTTAACCCGACTTAGAAGTGAACCTGTGCTTCCAACTACAAAAATGGCGATCTCACAAATAATTGAAATGTTTTCACAGTTCAAGGAAGATTTTTTTCTCACCACAAAGCTAATTATTAATAGATTACTACCTCTCACCTATTCCTATTTTATTATTTGTTACTTAAAATTTGGTTACTAGGTTAAGAGGAGTTTTCATAGATTATCTTTTGATGTCAAGATGATATCTGACATTTAATACTATACTTACTGGACAAGTCACAAGGAGAAAGTATGTGATAATTAAAGTTTCTTTTAACAAGTATTCCTGAGACCCGTTGGCCTTGTTCTGGTTTTTTGTCTGCTAAAAAGCCCATAACCTATCAAAAAAAAAAAAATGAAGAAAATAGAATCTTGTAAAATGCAGTTAGTAATAATGATGACCATAAGACATTCGAGCTATGAAAACAACATGTGAATTTAACTATGAAAAATACAAAATGTTTTACACATCTATGACCAGAGCAGTAACACTGCTACCAAGATATCAAAAAGAAGAGTCACAGGGACAGATCCAGCCAGAATGGCTAGGTTCGGTTCAGTCCAATCAGTTCACCAACCAAGTAAACCCTAGTAGGTGCTGAGGGTAAGAAAGCTCTCAACAGCTGCAAGTAGTGGGGAAGGACAGGAAGCGCTGGCTGAAATGCCCGTGCCCCCTCCGGCTGGCTATCAAACTCTGCATAGACAGTGAGCGCCACTAACACACAGGTGGGAGGCTGTGCTCAATCCAACACTAAAAAAAGCAGCACTTTTGAATAAAAAGGGCAATAAAGATAGGTATGTGTGAGATGGTACACTGAGGGAGAAACATTTTGAAGAGAACAGAGTAACAATCGTTCAAAACCAAACAAAAACAAAAATCTTACAAGCACGAAACCCACTATTTTTAAATGTAACTTCTCTCAACTGCAAATAAATGAACTCAAGGGAATAAAGAGAATGGATTTCATGCTTGTTTACCTTTAATCAAGTTAGGGCAAACAGCAACCAGGCAGTGATATATTTGTTCTTATAACTATAAACAGAGATAGCTCTATTTCACATGATTTCTTAGGATTATTTTCTCCTTACATGCTCATGGCTTGATGTTATAGAACAGTTTCAGTAAAATAGGTACCAGTTCTTCTATGTAGGTCTGGTAGAATTCGGCTATGAATACATCTAGTCTTGAGCTTTTTTTTTAGTTGAGAGGTTTTCTATTACTGACTCAATCTTACTACTTGATATTAGTCTGTTCAGGGTTTTCTATTTCTTCCTGATTCAAGCTTGGGAGGTTGTGTGCTTTGCTCCTAGGAAACTGATTTTAATGCAGTGATGCTGGACTTGAGGGAAAAAACAACTAATAAAGCTAATGATTTTTTTTTTTAATATATTTTTTTTTGAGACAGAGTCTCACTCTGTTGCCCAGGCTAGAGTGCTGTGGCATCAGCCTAGATCACAGCAACCTCAAACTCCTGGGCTCAAGCGATCCTCCTGCCTCAGCCTCCCAGATAGCTGGGACTATAGGCACGCACCACCATGCCCGGCTAATTATTTTCTATATATTTTTTTAGTTGTCTGACTAATTTCTTTCTATTTTTAGTAGAGACGGGGTCTCGCTCTTGGTCAGGCTGGTCTGAACTCCTGACCTCGAGCGATTCTCCCGCCTCGGCCTCCCAGAGTGCTAGGATTACAGGCATGAGCTACCACGCCCAGCCTAAAGCTAATGATTTTAAATAACTAATATTATGGTAACAGAACACCCCAATAAGAAGTCCAGCTTCTCCTAAGCACAGTTCAATTCAGTTTCTCCTAAACTTTTTTTTCTCCCCACATCTCAACCAGCAGAATTTGGAAAATACAGTTCTGGATTCTCAACTAAATATATTTTCCTACAGGTATAAGAAAAATATCGTCAAATTGACCCCTGAAAAGTTTTGTGCACAGTAAGACTTAAGAATAAATATAACCATTTGCTTTTCTTTGGCAACAAAAGCCTCACATCCTAAGTTTTGCTAATTTGTTTTTTTCCCTCAAATTCAACAGTAAGAAAGGATATTTGTCCATTAACTTTTTCATGTTTGGCTCATTATATATTAAGAGAATGTTGTATAATTGATCATTAAAACATCTGATATTTAAAACTTCAAATAAATCGTTGAAAAGTTTCCCTTAGAAATATCGTAAAAAGATTTTTGATAACAGTGGTAAAAATGCAGACTTCTTACGGCATCGCTCTAAAATCCCAGGTAAAGTTTTTCTTAACTATTTCAATTTTTAAATTCTGAAAATATTATTTCACCATCAAAAATGATTAGTTTTTTTTTTTTGAGACAGAGTCTCGCTCTGACACCTAGGCTAGAATACAGTGGCATGATGATAGCTAACTACAGCCTTGAATTCCTAGGCTCACGCAATCCTCCTATCTCAGCCTCCCAGGCAGCTGGGACTACCTGTGTGTACCACTACACACGGCTAATTTTTCTTATTTTTTGTAGTGATGGGTCTTGCTATGTGGCTTAGGCTGGTCTCAAAGTCCTGGCCTCAAATGATCCTCTCTCCTTGGCCTCCCCAAGTGCTGGGATTATAGGCATGAGCCACCGCACCTGGCCAAAAATGATTAAGTCTCAAAAAGACAATTTTTTTTTTTTTTTTTTTGAGACAGAGTCTCACTGTGTTGCCCGGGCTAGAGTGCCGTGGCGTCAGCCTAGCTCACAGCAACCTCAGACTCCTGGGCTCAAACGATCCTCCTGCCTCAGTCTCCCGAGTAGCTGGGACTATAGACATGCGCCACCATGCCCGGCTAATTTTTTCTGTATATCTTTAGTTGTCCGATTAATTTCTTTCTATTTTTAGTAGAGACGGGGTCTCGCTCTTGCTCAGGCTGGTTTCGAACTCCTGAGCTCAAACAATCCGCCCGCCTCGGCCTCCCAGAGAGTTATGATTACAGGCGTGAGCCACCATGCCTGGCCAAAAGACAATTTTTTAATATATTTGTCATATCCACACAAACATACGGTTAGAGATATAGGTCTATCTTTAGATTCTTGGGGGGACTGATGAGAGATGGACACAGCACTGTATTGGATATAGTAAAAAACAGTAATTAACATTTGTTTACTCTCGGACAAATGTGAAAGGAAAAATAATTGAAGATGTGAATTGAAGAGCTATCAGATTCAAATGCATCAAGATCTAACCTATCTGAAAATTCTCCATCCTAAGAAATAAATTAGTAGAACCAAAAGAAGCCTAAAAAACATAAGGATAAAATTCTTCCAGTATACTAAGTAGATAGACATTCCCTCAATTTGATTAAAGGAGGTCTATGTTCCCTAAAAGTATACTCTTTCCTAAAGAAAAAACACAGATAGGACAGATAGGAACCATAACCTTTTACCTTGGCTAGTTTTTCTCCTCTGAAGTTTAAGGTCACTGCTTCTGTATTCCGAGGATTGTGAACCTCTATGTGAACTTCATCATTATCTTCATATTCTCGAATTAGTGCTGCTTTTAATCTGGCCATTTCATTCTGTTCTCCATGGACTAAAATCTATACAGAATAAATATTAAAAGAACATAGGGAAACATCCTTCATTCAGATTAATGATGATCCTTATCTGAGTTAGTTAAATACACGAAATAGAGACATATATAGTAAACAGAGACGCAACATAGTAAAGTTACAAAACTTTACTACTTTTAAAGAACTTCAGCCAATCAAACTTGTATAGACATATTCATTCTGTTTGGCGTTAAAAGATCCTTATGGGGGACTATTTCAACAGAGAGCAAAGGAATTTTCTAATCCGATCTTTGTCTGAAATATTTTATAGTATTGCTTTAATAAACAGAAGGAAATATCAGAAATCACTTTTTTCTTCATGAAAAGCTTCTTTTGAAAGTTTTATTAAGAAACTAAAGAAAACTATGGGTATTTTTCGAGATAGTAGGTATAGCAATAGTTTTATACAAGAGTGATATGCATTTAAATCTAGAAGAGACTACAGAAGTCACCTGGTCTAGCTCTTTACCAATGTGAACACAGAGGCATTGAAACACAGAAAAATTCACATATCTCACTGAGAGCTTAGTGGTAAGAGCCCAGGCCTGGCTGCCTGCAGAACACAAATTCTTCTGTTAATCTGTGTTGGCAGAACACCAGTCCTGTCAATGCCACTCACTAGCGAGGTAACCTGGACCAAGTTACTTAACACTGCAGTTTTCTCATCTATGAAACAGCTGTTGGTTGTGAAGACTAAGCAAGTTGATTAATAGAAAACACAAGTACAGTGCCTGGAACATGGTAAATAATAAATGCTAGCTATTATTAATTACTACCAGCAATGCTATTATTATAGTATAATTTTATCAGGTAGATACACTTTTGCTAAAGCTGGTTATTGGAGGAAAGTAAATAGCAAGTTCAACCCGGGAACTTAAACTGTCAACAGAAATAGAACCTGGAGAGCAATGAGATGAAATGGGACAGAGATGAGGTGGTGACACCAGTGAGAAAGAGCAACACAGCTTTTCCTCCCTGCCTTGAAAATCTGGGAAAACGTCCATAAACCACGTGCACCATAGAACATCAGGGAGGAGCCTGCACTGTAACTAAACTATATATGCTACAAAGCTAGGAATAGGTGAGTGATTTTCTCCACTAAGAACCTGCCTGTTAAAGGGCCTCTGGCAAGTACCCCTGAGGACTATCATGCTAGAAGGGACTCAAAACCTAACAACAGAGCACAAAAAACATGCCCCACATCTTCAGTCATTAGGGAACTGAAAATCAAAACCATGATGACATACCACTTCACACTAGCCAAACGGGGAAACAACCCAAGTATCTATCCACAGAGGAATGGATAAACAAAATGTGGTAAACAGACAATGGACTATGATTCAGCCATAAAAGCCATGAAGTTCTAATACATGCTACGACATGATGAATCCTGAAAATATCTTAAGTATTGCATGATCCTCTCATATGAGATATCCGGAATAGTCAAATTTGGAGACAGAAAATAGATTAAAGGTTACCAGGGGCTGGAGGGAGAAGGGAACGGGGAGTTATTGCTTAATGGGTACAGTTTCTGTGTGGGGTGATGAGAAGTTTTGAAAATAGCTAGTGGTGATAGTTGTACAACATTGTGAATATAATTAATGCTATGGGATTGTACACTTAAAAATGGTTAAAACTGTAAATTTTAGTTACGTATATTTTACCACACTTACACATATTTGGAAAACAACAAGCAAAAAAGACTAACAAAAGGTCTTTTCCTCTAAGCTATTTTCCAATACATTCGGAAAGGGTACTTCATCTATTTTCTATAGACACATTTCATTAGTGTTTCTCTAATTAAAAATATGTATTTTTTTCAGCTTACTCTTCTTTCCAATCTCATCAAAATATATTAGTTACTTTTACATTACATAAAACCTAAAAATATAAATAAGTCATACTAATAAGGAGCTATGTAATATATTTCATGTCTATTAAATCTTCAATTTTTACTATAATGTGACTAATCTTTGTTTCTCCAAATTATCCTTGCACTGCCTATTTGATATTATTAAGCATTTACTGTGTGCCAGGCCCCATATTAAATGCTTTAGAAATACATTCTCTCATTTGACAATAATCTATGAGATATTACTGTTCCTATTTACAAATAAGGTTCAGAGAGGTTAAGTAACTTGCCCAGGGTTACACAGCAAGTTAGGGAAGGGGCTGGGATTTAAAACAAGCAGTTGTACTCCAAAGTCTTGCTCGTAAGTTATTGGAGAGGCAACAGAAAATAATATAAAAAACCACTAGAATTGGGGTTAGTAGGTCTGAATAAGAGTCAGTGTAAAATGGAGAAAATTGAAGTGTGTAGCTTGCCTAACTCAAAAGAGAGCTATAAAGGTAAAATCCAAATGCAAATGCAAATGCTCTGTTCAAAAAGTGCTACATTAACAGAAGGTGATGCTTGATTTGTGAACTGGCTGTTTCATGGTTTCTTGGGTATGTTTTTTTCCCCTTTAATACTATAAATCAAATTCATAGACTAACCACATGAGGCGGTTTCAAAGCACGGATAAATTCACTGGTTTGCTGGTAATCTGTGTGAGCAGAGAAAGAAATGTAATCAACAGACATTTTCAGTGGTAACTTCTGTCCAGACATGGTAGTGATTTCTTCAGGTTCAGACATGATATGCTGTTAAAAATAAAGAAAAATAACAAAGCAAAACAAATAAACTATCTAATTAAAAAATAAAAGATACATTTTATTTTCTTTTCATGCAATCATAAACTCTTATGTTAAGTTTAGGACCTTCAGCACAAAAATCATTCTAACACTACTGACTTAGTAAATAACAAATACTTATTTTATTTGATAAAGCAAACATTAATAAGGGAAGTAAGCAGATTAACTAAAACTCAATGTATTTGGAGTGCTGGCAATGAAAATTATGACTCTTAGAAAGACAAACCTGTATCCCCAACTATTCTTCTGATCTAGAAAGTCACTTCCCAGATAGAAGGATATGTATAAAGGACAGATGTGTTTCTATTCTGGAAATCTATTTTAAATACATGGCAGGTATTGTCACTAAAGGACTTTATAGAATAAGGTAAAGTAATAAAAATGATCAAAATGAGGAATCATTTTTAAAAATAAAATAGATGTTAATGGTAAGGGGATGACAATGTGATGCTTACATGTTCAGAAATTGCCTTTAAAGCTTGCATATATTTCCTACAATGTCTACATCCCTGATAGCTAACATCAACCATTTTTATACCAATAGGAAATTAGGTAGTCAACCCAAACACATTCTACAGTTTTTAAGAGAATATATATTTGTAAATCTCTTCTTCATCAGATGAAGGTATTCATGTGTTTGTCTCAAATAGGTTCCTATTCATTTTTCTTTATTTGCAACCAAATGAGCTCTTCTCAAACTTTAACGTGTGCCTGGGGAATCTTGTTAGGCCATTTGGCGTCTGCATAATTCCTCATCCTACACACATCTCTAGCTATCTATTTCCATCCTCATTTTTTAAAACCAAAACTTGTAATACTTAAAGAACTACTTCAATGGAAAAACTTGTAAGGATACTGTTACCTCTGTAATTTTGATTAGGAATAATATAATAGCCTGAGACTATAACTGACCTTGGCAAGTGTCCCTTCTACACAGTATCCTGCTATAATGACACCATTCCTCTTATCAGTACACCAGCTTTCAAATAACTCTCTGGATAAGCCACTTTGCATCATGCCTGGGGAGGCCATTACAACACTGGGACCAATGTCGTCAAAATGATCCATGCTCTAAGAAAGAAAAAAGAATAGTAAAAGCATGTTAACTACCAGGGTCTGACAAAGCATTCTTTATGTATTTATTTTTTTTGAGACAGAGTCTCACTCTGTTGCTCTGGCTAGAGTGAGTGCCGTGGCGTTAGCCTAGCTCACAGCAGCCTCAAACTCCTGGGCTCAAGGGATCCTCCTGCTTCAGCCTCCCGAGTAACTGGGACTACAGGCATGCGCCACCATGCCCGGCTAATTTTTTCTATATATACTTTTAGTTGTCCAGATAGTTTCTTTCTATTTTTTTTTTTTTAGTAGAGACGGGGTCTCGTTCTTGCTCAGGCTGGTCTCGAACTCCTGAGCTCAAACAATCCGCACGGCTTGGCCTCCCAGAGTGTTAGGATTACAGGCCTGAGCCACCACGCCCGGCCAGCATTCTTTATTTTTAAAGAATAACAAAAAGGTAGGTAAAAGATTAATCACACTACTAAAAGGGCTTTGACAAGACTAGAAAACATTTTAAATCCAAGTTCCTAAATACTTTAGGCTAGGAATGATAGAAAAACAAAGTGATAAGGGGGTAAGCTCATATTGATCTTCAAAATCTTCTACTGGTAGCTAGGGGGCCATTAGGACCATTAGATCATTCTCAGGGCCTAGCAGGCAGGCAGAAAAGTAAAACAGTCAAATGGGTTTCTACCCACCCAAGACAGAACACTGAAAGAATATTCCTAAAGACTCACAATGGCTTTGCGTACTTCATGAATATTTTGAGCTGGCCTGGAAATCTAATCAAAAGGTTTATCACTGTTTTAGGGAGAATTTGGCTACTTCTTAAGCAATTAACTGAAAAAATATGCTTTACAAACAAAGCCTATTTATAACTGGAAGACCACTTAGGACTTAAATTATTTTATTATGATTAAAGCATCAGTTTGAATAAAACAATATTTTTTACATTAAATAAAGCTAGATTTCATTGAATCCTCTAGAAAAGTAAACATGAAAATTTTCATATATGGAATTTGTAGTGGTAATCAAAAAGATGATTAGGTTTGACTGCAAATAGAGAAACTTAATACATAACATGGCTATTTTTCTTGTTAGGACTTTTTATTCCTACGGCAAAAGAGGTCCAAGTTATTTAGCAATTATAAACATTGAGAACATGAGGAGACTTGGAGCAAGTGGCAAAATTTGTTTAAGCAAAATTAAGAATGCCAGTTGCTGGAGTTTTGATTCCTAAAGAAAAACAATGCCTGCTAGAGAAGAGGTAAGACTTCAGCAAGAGGGATTCAGCCACAGAATCAGTTGCAGGTACCTCTTTCTACTAACACCTAACGTGTGTTTTATCCAACCTTGTCTTTCTTTCTTCCACACTCACCTTGAGGTTACTTATGTGTTTGAAAACAAAAGGATTATTGATGTTGATCTGTTTGCGAATTTTGTCATTCATTGCATTTACATATGTCTGGTACACTGCCATACACTTCTTGGCCAAAGATGATGCATAGTATATCGGAATGTCATGTAGTTCTGGGTGATTCTGCCAATATTCATCTAGAGAGATTTTATGAGAAACAAACATCTGTTTTTTATGAGTTCAAATAATAAATGAAACACATGACAACCAAGAAATAAAGTACATAACTAAATTTTTAAAGAGTTTAAGAAAAATTAGCCTGGTCCTTACTAACTTTAACTTGCAAACCCAAAACTTATTTCCAAATACCAGTGTACAATTCAAGAAAAATGCTGTGAGCACAGTCCAAAGGTGTGAAGGCTTTTTAAAAATTATTTGGTATAAGTTTATACTGAATAACAGACCATAACTTATCACCCCAGAGACACTAAATTCTGTGATGGTTTTAAATCATAATGTATTATTAATATTTCAACGAATCTATCAACTGGTAATTACAAAACAGGACTGCCCAAGAGTTAAACCAATTTTGAACACATGCACACAAAAAAACATACAGTCGTATTACTCTATTATTATATATATTTTTTTGAGACAGGGTCTTGCTCTGTCACTCAGGCTGGAGTACAGTGGCATGACCATAGCTCACTGCATCCCTGATCTTCCGGGCTCCAGGGATCCTCCCAGCTCAGCTTTCCAAGTAGCTAGGACTAAAAGCACACACCACCACATGTGGCTAATTTTTTAATTTTTTTGAAGAGGCAGGGTCTTGCTATATTGCCCAGGCTGGTCTCAAACTCCTGGCTTCAAACAATCCTCCTGCCTCAGCCTCCCAAAGTATTAGGATTATAGATGTGAGTCACTGGGACTGGCCTATTATTATGTTTTTTAAAAACTACTAACTAACTAGTTTCTGATAATGACAGTAGTGGGCAATATAACTTCAAAAGAAGGCGTATTTTAAGGGAGGACCCTCATTAAATCCCCAAATTTTATAAAGGCAGTATGGCCAAAAGATAGCATTCAATTCTACTAGCTCCCTCTGCATTTAGGATATACATTAAATACCTAGTATGTAATTTACATTTATCATTTCTAGTTTTCAAAATAACTTTATGAAGATTTCCCATCTTACTGGTTGGGAAACGGGCTTATAAGAAAGGTTGAATAGCGTGTGAATGTTATGTTTCTATTTAATGTATAAGTGATAATTCTATATAAGGACAAGGACTTTTTCTGTCATCCGTGTTACAAATATATTTCCTGTTTTGTCCTCTGGTTTATCCTGTTCATGTTTTTTTAGATATAATTAAAGTTTTTAAAGGTGTCAAAGTTTTCAATATATACTCTTAAGATTTCTCGCATACTGTATGAAGCAGACTACATTCCAAGATCACATCACAACCTCCAGTTTTTTGTATGTATTTTTATGAGTACATTTTCAACAGTAAAAAAAAAAAAAAAAGATTAATTTGCCCAAGGTTATATGGCTAGAACATAGAAAAGATTTGAAACCAGTGATCTGAATGGCTGCTCTCTTTCCACTATACTGAATTTAAAAGGGCAACCAATTACATGGAGCAGTTCTGGTTCATGAAAAGATTTATGATACATGTTTGATGACAGGGTAGCCAGATAAAAATACCAGATGCCCAGTGAAACCCAAATTTCAGATAACAAAAGACTCTTAGATAAAAATATATATTAAATATTTGGGACACTTATACTAAAATATTATTCATTATTTATCTGAATTTAAAATTTAATTTCATATCCCATATTTTTATTTGCTAACTCTGGCAACCTAATTTGATGGTGGGTTGTTTCACCTTCCTAATTGCCTTTGTTCTTCGTATTACTGGTTATGAAGATATCATTTCAAGACTTCTAAGGACTAATTTTTTGACTTGTAGTTAGAAAGAAGAACCAACCAGGATCAAAAGACTTGCCTGGATTAGGATTTAGAAAATTTAGCTTCCAGAAAGTCATGTCTCTGTTATAGATTTGCTTTTGATCTGGGGCCATTTATTCCAGCTTCCCTTGCTTGTTTTCCTTTTGAGTGTAGCAAGGATTCTATTTACCCTTATCATCAGAGACTGCAGAACTGAGAATACGAGCTTACGAGGCAATCATTTCCAGTTCTGCACATCAAGGCTCTATACACACGAGGCACCTTCATTTACTCTTTAAGAGTGCCTTCCCCAAACAGAACCATAGAATGTGAGTTAGAAGGGATCATTAAGTACAAATGAGGCTAAAAAGTGACACCTTTTGTACCTCTCATTACAAAAAGTTACATATGTTCACTGAAGTATTTGGAAAATGGAGAAAAACAGAATACAAAAAAGAAATCATCTATTTTCCCAAAATGCAGATTTAATATCTTTCCAATCATTTGTGTGTACATTTTTTACCTAACTAGAATCAGAGTATATATAATTTTGAATTCTACTTTTTTGGTCCCCTTAACAGATTATGTTAAAGTATGTAATTACTCATTTGTAATACGATTTTTTCCTACAATGTGATATACACTGACATATTTCTTTAAAAATACTAAAATGATGAATATTTTTACTGATTTTTTTTTTTTTTTGCCTGCTGCTGGGTTAGATTTACTGATAAAATTTTATATACATCTCACTATTTCCCAGAAGTGGAACTGCTGCTTAAAGAGTGTGCACATTTTAAGACTTCTGATGCTGAGAGTAACCGGAAAAATACGTCAACTTATATAACCAGCAGCAGTATTTGAGAGTTGTTGCTTCCCTGTGCTCTTACTAGCAACAAATCCCTATTTTTAGATGAAGAAACTGAAGCCCAGAAAGGGGAATGACTTACCCAAGGCCATGTTATTATTTTGATAAAACTATATAAAAAGGAAATTGCATACCCAGAATCAAGAGCAGCTCCTGAGCCCTTCCAAGAGCAAAGACAGGAATAAGACCTCTGCCCCCTCTATTTACAATATCGTGGACAGTGTTACAGAATCTCGCTTCTCGCTCTTCACGTTTCTCATGGATGTGGGTCCCGTAAGTAGATTCCTAAATAACATGTCAGAAGTGTGAGACTAAGACTGATGATCCCAAAGAATGTAAAAGTTTAACAACAATGAAATGCTGAAGCAGAGTAATTCGTTTCTCTATTAACATGCTATTTACTTGAACACATATTATTATATTAATTGGAAAGAAGAGAAAACAAGAGTGCTAGAATTCAGATCTAAGTAATAAGAACTTTTTAGAAAATGGAACGAAGAAATAGTCCAAAAATGTATCTTCTCCCCTATGTCATTATTATTTTTTCTTTTTTTGTTTTATTTCAGCATATTATGGGGGTACAGATGTTTAGGTTACGTATGTTGCCCGTGCCTCCTTCCTTCCCCCCAAGTCCGAGTTTCAAGTGTGTCCATCCCTCCGATAGTGCGCATCGCACTCTTTGTGTATGCATACATTCGTCCCCTCCTCTTCCCTACCCTAGAATAACTTTTATTGAAAATAATATCTGAGGATCTCTCAGCTGAATTTTCTGGATTTATTTAAAGTAATTTAGCCTATCTCTAACTCATCAGCATACCTTTCATGTCCACAATAAAGTTATTTATGAGTTTGGAGCTTGGTTTGGACCTTGTCTTTAAATTAAAGAATCTTATCCTTTCCACACCCAATATTGGTAACAGAATCAGGGTACATGTTCAAAACACAAAACTGGCATAGCATACAGACTTCATATTTTGTTATTTTGGGAGATAGTACACAAAAAGAACACTGTGGTATGGTAGAAAGAACATGGTCCCATGTACCAAAAATTTGGCCAATTTAATTTAATTAAAAATATTTATTTGGTATATGTATCAATAAGATTAGCTTAGCTGCAAGTATTAAACCTAAAGGACCAGTGATGTAAATTCTATAGGTCTTTTTATTTATTTGCAATGTAAAAGTCCATGAGACAGTCCTGACTTGATTTGGCAACTCTGCTCCATGAGGTCCTTAGGAACTCAATCTCGTCCAGCATTATAGGTGGCCTTTCTGTATCTTGGTAGGTAAAGATGATGGCATCTGCATTTCAGGCAACAGGAGGGTTGGAGAATTATGAAGAACAAGGACAAAGTAGGTGTCCCTGTCATCTCTTATAGGAACTTCTTAGAGGCAGACAAAAAATATGACATTTTTATATACTTTCTGTGGAAATTTATCACACTGTCACATCTAACTAACAGGGAGGTTGAAAAATTTAGTCTCAATCTCAGTGTCCATATTCTCAGATGAAAATTCTATTACTACAGAAAAGACAAAAAAAAAAAAAACAGATATCAAGGGGAAACTAACAGTTCATTGCAATAATGATTATCTACAAGTTTTTGTAGTTAGATTACTGGCTTTTTCACTAAGTCACTATTTGACCTTGAACAAACCAATTTTATTTTTGTACCTTAATTTTCTTGTCTTTGAAATGACGGTATTACACTAAATGATCTTCAAGGTTTCTCCCCATTTCTAATCGTCTGTAGATAAATGAATGAATGGCCAGCTGAATGAGTAAATGATAGCAGAGTGGGATAGGAATCTTTAAAAGAGTCTAATAGGCTTAAAAATGTCACTAGAGCCATGTTCTGGGACTCTAACTTTATCACAAAGGTTTTTAGCAGATCACAAGTCTACAGATGCATTTTTAAATCGATAAATATTTATTTAATTATTTATCTATGCAATCGTATAGATTTAGAAGTTTTCATAAACACGAATTTATAATTTAATAAATAGCTATTAAATGAACATCCATGTAGCCTTAATTCAGGACAAAAAAATATAGTGCATTGCCAGCACCTCAACAGTCTCTTATGTGTCCCTACTGGATCACAAACTTCTCCTTCCCCTGGAGATTCTAAAGGTTAGAGATAATTTTATCATAATTATTGTGAGAAGTTTTTTTTATTTCTTCATAGTTCTATTTCCTATGCATATATATCTAAATATAATGATTTAGTTTTTTTCTGTTTTTGAATCTGAAAAATGAAATCATTCTGTGTAAAATATTTTTTGATATGGATCAGAATTTGAAATCATGTTTATGAGATCTATACACAATGCTGTGTATAGCTTTACTCTGATCATTTTGATTGCTAAGTGCTGTTCAATTGTACGGTATATGCCACAATTTATTTATCCTTTCAACTGTTGATGACGTGAATTGTTTCAGAATTTTTGTTCATATGAATAGTTGTTGCTTTGAATATACCTATACATGTCTCATGGTATGCTTATGTATGCATTTATCTAAAGTATAAATTCTTAACCTGGAGTCATTGGACACTCCAATAAGTTACTTGGTTATAGATTCATAAAACTGCCAAACATTATCAAAGTAGTTGTACCAGTTTACACTCCATTCAGAAATATGTGAGAATTCTCGTGGCTTCACTTTATCTCCAACACTTGACAGTGACAGACTTCTTAATGTAGATTTTGCTTTCATAAAAGTTAGATTTAACAACTAGAACAGGTCTGAATTTAGGAGAGACATTAGTAATATAACTAGTCATAAGGAATGTGGAGTCAAAGGAGTAGAAAGACCAGTGGCATTTCTATAATAGGGAATCTGAAACTTCAGTGTGTGTTAAATGATGTCATCAATATTCATCAATATTCATTTATTTATTTGTGTAATCAAACATTATTTAAGTACCTACTAAGTGGAAGGTATGAGGCCTGATGTCATGAACCTGAGAGCCTTGATAAGGAGAAAGAAAATCAAATAATCACATCAATTGGTGATAAAAACTTGAAAGAATGTGCTTCTATAGGAGAACACAAGAAAGGGATCAACTTATACTGGGAAGTGAGAGAAATGACTACAATCGAGAACTAAACAATGAGGCAGGGTCAACAGGCAAAGATTGTAGTGGAGGGAACCTTCTAACTAAAGCTAAATCATGGCGGGGATGTGGCAAAGTGATAACATGTAAACAAAATGTTTGTACCCCCATAATTTCCTGAAATAAAAAAAGAACTTTTCCAAGAGGCTATTGTGCATTAGAGGCATTGAAAGACAGCTTGTATGGCTAGCTGCAGAGTGACGGTGAGGGACAAATGAAAGTGTAGGAAGGGATGAGGTGATACAGATACCTGAAGATCATATTAAGAAATTTAGTCTAAATAGTAACCTCATTTGGTAGCCCTGTTTTAATGTTTTTTTGGGGGGGAACAAGATCAGATTTTCATTTTGCAAAGAACAATCTGCAGGAATGGAGAAAAGAAGTGATAGTAGCTTAGTCTTGAATTGCGATGGTGGAAGATGGAAAAATAGATAGATAGATATAGATAGAAAGATGCACACATGCATACATGCATACATAAACAGTCAGACAGCCAGGTAACTCAATCAACTTTGTAGCTGTTTAGGGGTGAAATCTAAAGGATTTGTTGTTAGATTAGTTATATGGGGTTCAAGTGAAAATATCAAACTTGACATTTACATATATGACTTTCACAACTGGATAAATGGAGGCAACATTCACAGAAATAAAGAATACTGGAAAATGGCAGGGGGTAGGAAGGGAAGGTCATGTTTTATCTTGGACTTATTGAGTTTAAAGTATCCTTGAGATATTTAATACTTGAGTAGGGCTATGAAGCACACTGCCTGAATTTGAGTCCAGGAGCAGCTGCTTGTGTGACCCAGGGAAAATTATTTAACATTGTTGTGCCTTAGGGTCCTCATCTGTAAAACATGAATAATAATAGTAACCACTTTCATATAGTTATTGTGATGAAATATACCAGAATACTTTGGTACTTTTTAGGTCCTCAATAAATGTTTGCTATTTGTATTTCTGTTTGCTATTATCTGCTATTTGTATGTCTGTTTGTATTATCTGTTTGCTAAGAGGAGATGTGAATTAAACAGCTGGAATTAGGGGTCTTGAGGTGAGAAGAACATTATAAGATAGATATTTATTTTTAGTTTGTATTATAAAAATTTTCAAACATCTACAAAAGTAGATGGAACATTATAATCAAGCAACATGTATGCATGCTATAGCTTCAGCAATGATCATTTCATGCCCAATCTTGTTTCATCAATATTCCCCATACTACACCTCTATCCAGGATAATTCTAAAATATATACTAAATGCCATATCATTCAATCTATCAATGTACTTGTATATATGGAGATGAGCATTTGAGAGTCGTTTGCATATAGGAGGTAATTGAAATTCAGGAAGTGGATGTGATTGCCTAAAGAAAAAGTACAGGATAAGAAGACAATCAAGCCTCGAGACACTGCAACATTGAATGGCTGAATGGAAGAGAGTGGGACTACAAAGAAGCAAAGAAGCAGTGGTTATAAAGGTAAGACAAAATCTGAGAGATTATGGTGTCATGGAAATGCAGGGAAGAGAGTGTTTTAAAGAGAGTATTCATTTCCCTGATGATTAGAGATGTTGAGCATTTTTTCATATGTTTTTTGGCCATTGTTCTGTCTTCTTTTCCAAAGTTTCTGTTCATCTCCTTTGCCCACTTTTTGATGGGGATGTTCGATTTTTTCTTGCTGATTTTTCTGAGTTCTAAATAGATTCTGGTTATCAGCCCTCTGTCGGATTTGTAGCACGCAAAAATTTTCTCCCATTCTGTAGGCTGTCTGTTTGCTCTTGTGACAGTTTCTTTGGCTGTGCTCACAAAAATCAACTCACGCTGGATCACTTTATTCATTTAAGAAAAAGAAAAAATCTTGTGCATTTGTTTAATGCATAGAATGCTGATTTCCCTTTGGCTATCTTAATTTGTGGTTTATTTCTCTTATTTCCAATATTTATTATTTCTACATGGATGAATAACTATATTTTTCTATTCTTAATTTAAAAACAGGTCATGAGAAAAATGTTATGCCAATGCAACTAACCTTTAGATAGCTAGTGCCAGAAAAGCAACATTCATAATGTTATCCTCTCTGGCTTTCCTTTTGAAATTGTGGTGCCAGGGAAACTGATTTACTGCCAGCCTGGACT
Source organism: Avahi laniger (assembly GCA_963575035.1). NCBI lineage: Eukaryota > Metazoa > Chordata > Mammalia > Primates > Indriidae > Avahi > Avahi laniger. The sequence goes on from CAUYSK010115473.1 coordinate 38,328, forward strand.
GAGACTTGAGCTTTGTAGAAAAGATTTATTGGCATCAACTGACCATAAAGCCCTAATCATCCTTTAAAAGACATTTGTCACTATAAGCCCTTATTTTCGGGTACCTGACACCTTCCATAGAACTATGCTTCAAGTGGAAAAGTGATTTGGGTTTCAGATCCTTTATTCCAGTGTTTCTTGATCATTTAAAAGTCTATCATTTCTATGAACTTTCTGGACACACTAGGATAGTGTTTCTGGGACCCATCTCTAGGTTTCCATGAGAGGTGGAAACCACAAATGTACATTTCAAACAAGTATCTGAGAAGATTCTGCTGCAAGTAGAAGACTTTGAAAACACTCTTTGGAAAAGGGCTATGGTGTTCTGTGTATAAATTCTAGCTCCACTCTTTTTACATATGTAATTATGAGTAAGTTACGTAGCCTCTCTGTCTCATTTGTTTCCTTATGTATATTTCCTTACATATGCTTTAACTGGGCAAGTACACTTTATGTTACAAACAGTGAAGTTTAAAGAAAATAAAGTAGGAAGTACCTAACAGAAAGTACATACAAGAAGCTGATGATACATCTTAGTTCTATTCCTTTCCCTACAATTCATGACAACAAACACAAACACACAAACAAAATTACATGTGTATATACATATAGCTCTAGAAATAGTAAATTGATCTCTTGATCAGAATGAGAAACAAGGAGACAGCCTGGCAAACAGTCAAGGTTAGGAGCCAGAAAAAGAGCTAATGTTTATAGCAAGACGGACAATCAAAGAGGCCCTGACTCGGGACACCAGTCATAAGGAAGACTAAGGAGCTGAAAACATTCCTCAAGTACCAAGACAGGCCCTCAGATTTGAACAAAGAGTTTAAAGTGCTTAATGCACTTAAGGTAGCCTGAAATAGCCTACTATTTGCCATATTCATTAACTTGTCAAGGCTCAGAGACTTTAAAAACTGTGCACAAATTAATTAGTTCATCGTTTATTCTTATCTGTGCCACAAATCAGAAGAGTTCAAAAGTCAACCTAATGCACTTGTGCATTTCAATTGATTCCAAATGTAGGATTATTATAGCAGTTGCTTTTATAAAATAATTTATAGCGAGCATCCTTTATAATGTGGACTTGTGTGATCCAAATGAGGTCACTTATTTAAAATGTTTAAGTTCAGATTTTTATGTGATCGCTGCATTCTGCTTCCTTTTTGAAACTCAGAGAAAACTTCCCTTTAGTCAGTCTTAGAGAAAATACAGTGAATCATGAAGTCAATCAAAAGAAAGAAATTACTAGACAGTAATACATTTTATCATGTTGCCGTTATTTTCAGAATTATCCATTTTGATGATAGGCTAAGACTTACTGGTTATTTATTTTAAAATGCTATATATATTCAAAGAAGAGTTTTGCCTTTTAATCACTGTTTTACAAATACCTCAAGAATATTTTATGAGTTGTTACAAGTAAAACTAAAAATCTGGTAAATCTGTATTCTTAATATTCAAATCCTATTTAACCTAATAGATTTATTATGGAGACAGATACAAATGAGTTCAATTAATTTAAAACAGAAATTTTATGACATAAATATCTAGATCTTAACAAATAGATTTGCTTAAATGTTTTGATATAGGACTTTTATTCTAATTATTTGAAATGGATTATAAATTATTAGAAAAGAAATATTCAAATACTAGAGGTGAAAAACTTATGGAAAATTTTAAATGCATATTGATGATAGAAAATCGAAACATAAACCTGTTCATTCAAACAATCATAATCAATTAGGCAACCAATATGTTTTTGGTCGCTGCCTTATATATATTAGAAAAATACAGAAGAACACTTGCACAGAGTGCCAGCGCCGCCACATTGCTCAGTTCCAGCGGGACGTTCCCATTGTGCACTATGAGGATGGCGCCCACCGGAATTAAGCAGGGTACACCCAGCCTGCCTGTCAGCTTCAGCAGCCCTGCAAGCCCTCTGTTCCCAACTAGCCTACAATCCATCTGAGCAAGGGGAGGAAGCATGTCAGGGTTGGAGACAAGACTGAGATCCAAAAAACAATAGTTCAATAAACCAAAGAAGTATAATATATGTAACATGACAAAGGTACAGGCAGTGGATGGACTAAGAAGAAAACTCTAGGGGAAACTATAATTGTTGCTGGGTGTGTGAAGGGGCCACTCTCAAAGAGAAATAAGACCAAGAAAAAGAGAACAAGAAAGAGGGGAGAAAAAAAGTTAAGATGGCTTGGTCCCCAAACAGGGAAATGTAGTTTGTTTCTTTTTCTCACTTTAGGTGATAATGAGAAGATTCTAAAATAACTTAGGTAGCTAAGCACATAGTTAAGGATATGCTCTGGATAACAGAATTGCCTGTGGGCACTGAGAAGCCTAATGATTAACGACCATACCTGAGGCTCTGGTAAAAATATAAATAAATAAATGATTCAAGAAGAAACTATGACCTTCAGCCATTTGATGAAATTAGCTTTTACCCATCAGGGAAATTTCAGTATCAAAGTAACATTACTGACTTCATAGGTTAAATTTTATTTCTGTATTTTAATCATATTTCTAGTTTTAACTTTCATGGTGAAATTCCCTCTCTTATATTTAAACATTCCCAAGAATGCTGGGTTGGTGATGGTGGGGAGGAGTGTTTGGGGAAGGAATTGGGTGTATGATGTTATGGATAAGAGATGAGTTCACAAAGATGCAATTCCATGAAAAGCTTTTCTTAAGAAAATTATGAAAGAATGCTGTTCCTTACAAAACTAAGCATGCAGTGGAGTGGCACAGACGGTTGAGTGCTATAGGGTTCTACTCACCCTTTAGGCCTCAACTTAGAAATCACTTTCTTTAGGAAACCTGTCCTGTTGCCTAAAGTTCAATTAGGTGCCCCTCCTATGTAGTTTCACAGCGCTGTATGCTGAACACTTACAGCACTCTTGCATCTCGGTGTAATTGCCTGCTCACTGTTCTGTCTCATCTAACAAAACAACGAGCATTCAGTAAACATTTTGCTGAATAACATACTACTCTTAAAACTTTAAGTAATTATCTCCTTTAATAATAACAACCACCTGGTGAGGTATTATTATCCCATATTACAAATGAGGAAATAGAGGTATAAGGAAGCAAAGAAACTGCCCAAGATCAAAAGCTATAACGAACTGCATAAAAAGGATTCAAATCTAGGCAGTCTGAGTACAAAGCAGGGAAAGTGTATTTTATGCTCGATACTAGCACAATGCTGGGCACTTAACATCCAAATATTCATTGACTTATTAGTTGGATGATTTCAGAGGAGAGGGAGACAGATGAATACTGGAGCTGTACAGGAAAACTTGCTAGGGAAAGGTGAGATGTGAGCTGGATCTTGAAGAATTTGCCAAGCTTGGGAGGAACTTAGAAGAAAGCAGAGAACATTAGGTGTGGAGAACTTGAACCACGCAATGAAAATAGGTATGTTCTGGGGACAGTGAGGAGAATTAATTATAAAGGAAGAAGCAAGTTAGTGGACATGGAGACTGAGTAGGCAGGTTGAAGTCAGATTGTAGAAGGCCCTAGAATGCAGGAAAAGTAATTGGCAGAATTACTTTTTATTGGTAGAATGCAGGAAAAGTAGAAGGCCATTAAAAGATTTTATGTATGACAGTGATGTTGTAAGAGTGGTTTATAAGTGACAGCATTATACAAAAAAGCACCTTTGTAGGCACACTTGGAATAAGGCCTATTTTACTTATAAACTGATTTCAAATTGCTATGTTCTCATCTCCCTTAAATATAGTACAGCTTAATGCCCTCAATTGTCTCTAATATGTCCTTTGTAAAAATTATTAATCTCTTATCTAGCATTTAAAACAGTCACCATTTTAAAGATGATTAAGTCAGTCCAAAAATTTGTTGTTTAGCTTATCAATTTATTAATGGGATGTAGCTTTTGCTTACTATTGTCAAAGAGGTACAACATTCTACAATTTTCTTATTTTATACGTGTCTCTATAAATTAGAGAAGGTAAGCTCATCAAATTGATAGATAATATAAAGGTGAAAAGAAAACAGCCTCTCTGATACACAATCTGGAAGGGTTGGAGCAAGGGTTGGAGCAAGATGGAACCACTGGGGATAGATCATATTCCTGGGTCCTATGAAAATCACCCACCCACCGACAAAAGACTTAGAAGATGTTTAGCAGCAATACACTGGTTAAATACCCCAGTGAGGAGAACACAGTTTTCTCCTACTATACTCTCACAACACAGCATGGAACATTTCTGGGACCATGCATGGCTTTTTTCCCCCCACACCAAGCAATTCTCCAGTGGACACCAACTGGGTTTCCTACAATTGCATTAAATTCTGACACTATGTGGAATTAGTGTCAGATCTCACAAGTTAAGGGCTCAGTCCCATAGGACTGCTCTTACTTCAGAGGCCAGCTGTAAGTCTTGGCTGAATTCTGACTGACTGGCTATAAATCAAGGGTTCCCATGCCCCCTTCCTTGGGTTCAATACTTTGCTAGAATGGCTTACTGAGAGTGCCACCCTTCCAGTATTTCCACATGTCCAACACCTGGAAGTTCATCAATTCTTGTTGTTCAAGAGTTTTTATAAAGCTTAATCTTCAGTTTCCTCAACCTGCCATTTCCCAGAGGTTCCTGAGTGGGGCTGAAAATTCCAACCGGCTAACCATTTGGTCTTTCTGGGTGAACAGCTCCCTCCTGAGGCTATCTAGGGACCCCAGCCTAAGTCACCTCATTAGCATAAACTGAGGTGAGATCAAAAGGTCTCATTATGAATAAAAAAAGATACTACTATCACTCAAGAACTTCCAAGGGTTTTGGGGGCTCTGTAATTGGAACCCCAGGGCAAAGGCCAAATATATACTATTCACAGGATATCCACCCTAGCGAGTTTACAGTCCATGGTAACTAAGTTGAAACTTTTTTCTTTCTTTTTCTTTTTTTTTTTTTTTTTTTGCTGTCCATCTTCGGTTGTCCTACTAAGTTGAAACTTAACAAAGAATAGTATCGTATCCAACTTGTGCTACCCTGCAAGGGTGTGATCCTGTTCTATATTAATAATGGTTATAAATAAGCCACATAAATCATTAAAAAACAAAAAACCCCAAACCATCCCCTTCCCAACCTGGGAAGCACTTTTAATTAGAAACAAGGCAGTCCAATTGATTTCTCAGCTTTTCAAAATAGCAAATTCATCACTTTTATTGAATAAAAACATAGCCATCAAAATTGTGGTGATGCCTAATAGAAGCCAAAAAACTGTATGAACCCGGTCCCATGTACTATCACATTCCTTCTGCAAATGGATCTATGAACTCTGGTAGAACAGTCCCAAACACAGATGAATCCTTACAACAAGCACAAATTGACCAGAATCATAAGTAGTCCTTCTTTCAACACTTTACAGCTCATATGTCATCTGTCTTTTTCTGGCCAGATGTAAGAAAATAAGAAAGAGCCACTGAATTTTATTTCCAAAAATTATCAATCAATTACCAAAATAAAAGAATTTGTTTTCAAACCACATTCTCTGTTTGCTTTCTGGAGTTTCCCTTTCTATTGCTTAAATTGTCAGCACATATTTTTCTTCTAACTAAGTTATCATATGATTGTTAGGCCCAATGTTATTCCTAATTTATATGAACAGTTCTTGAAAGATGTTAATTTTATCAAATTCAAATTACTTGAGAACTCTAGTGTGCAAACCTTCCAGTATTAAATAACCACACCACCCCCAACACACACTCACTCATATAGGTATAGAGGCTTTTTTGTGTTTTTCTCGATCTCTAGACATTAACAAAACTCACGTATATACAAAACATTTCAACTAAATACAAGTCAAGAAAAATATCTAAAAACTACTGGATTTGACCGTTCTTTCATTCACTTGTTCATTCACTCACTTACCCACCCAACAAATGTTTTACTTGAGAATAATGGAGTCCTTAAAAGTCCAGGCTTCGGAGCCAGACTTGCTGGCTATGAGTTCTGGGTATTCCAGCTGCAGGTTGTGGGCCTTTGGGCATGTCGTAATTTCCTCATTGCTAAAATGAGGACAGTAATAGTATCTATTTTACAGGATTGCTGTAAGAATTGAATTAATTAATACATGTACAATACAGACGGCAGCACATGGCACGTGTAAATGCTATAGTCACATTATCATTATTACTATAGTCTCTATGGTTCATCAGTTTAAATCTTCTAAGGACAGACATTAATTCTTTTGACAAACCTCCTCACCCTAATCAAATTCACTTAAAGTTAGTTTTAGCTCTGAAATTATAGAGAATACACCATACTGTGGGCAATTCCTTGCTCCTAAGAAGGACCTTGATGAAACGAGAGGCGAATTTTATTAGGGTTTCAATTTATTAAGAGAATTCTCCCCAGACAAAGCACATTCTGCAGCCTTGTGCCATGTTGTTAATTTTATGTTCAAATTGCCCCAAAACTCTAATGTGGAAAACTTCATATCAGAGGGTGAACTAAAACATTAACTTTCTGGGTTAAAGTTAAGAAAACAGAAAGCAGAATGAAAAATTACAGAGAAAAATGGGGACTACATTTCTCATGCTAATTTATTTCTGCTAACCCTGATAACTATGCCCTAACATGGGATGGGAAAGGAAGGCATGCGCTGGCAAAGGACACGGACAAGCAGGTGCTTCCCACCTCTCTCAAGAGCTGCTTTGGACTCTAAAAGTTGACAATGCAATTATCTTTCTTTGCTTGGAGTATTTGTTCTCTTCTGACTTTTTCCCAGTCTCTCTTTTTCTTCGATCTTCTTATTTCCCCTGTTTTCTACACTTATTTCAACTTCATTAAGGAGACCGGGGAAATCTTCTGTTCTTCAACTTTCATTTTTCTGGTGCTGTTCTTTTTCTGTGATCCTTATTTCCCTACTATTACTCTTTCACATAATCCCATATGTCTGATAAGCAACCACCATCAATTTCACAGTAGTAGCTTTTTGAGGAAAAAAAAAGAAAACACCCAGAAATTAGAAAGGGAAGGGTTCTGTACCTCTCAAAGTGCTAATTGGCTGAGTTGATTGGTGAGGTTGGAGCTCAAGGACATGGGTAGAGTGTCTGAATCTGGGCAGTGTAAATCCTTGAAAACTGCAATTCATCGGAAATCAACTTCTTGTTGTGAAATGCAATTTTAAATATAAAATGTGATCCTATACTCAATGATCTCTATTCTACAACTTTTAAAATGACACTTTCAATTTATCTAGCTAGGCATTCTGGTGGTTCCACGGAGAATGATATCCTCACAAGATTAACATCTAAATGTGGCTGAAGGTCTTACGTTATGCCACTATCTGGACTTCTCTGGGGACTCTACTGCTTCTTAAAGTTAGAGACCTATTCAGCTCTTTCCACAAATCTTAGCAGGCTATTGGCAAACCTACCCTCTTTTGGGGTTGAAGTCATTGTCATCAGATCTAATCAGGGTTTCCCCAATGGGTCGTTCCAGAATGATAAGAGAAACAAGCATTCCTCTGAGCAAAATTACTTTTATTGTACTCATAAAATCACCAATTTTCATGAAAAGAGGAGGAATGGAAGTAACTTATATAATTTCTAGCTCCCAGGCACTGACCAACATGATGTGTCAACTGTGTTTTAAAGTGTCATGGTGAAGTTTTATTTCCTTGTAATTTAGGGAGGACAGGCTCTTTCAATTGTTTTTATATGCTATTTCAATTCTGATCAAGTTTGTTGCCTCCACTACACCAAGGCATTTGAAAGATTAAGAGATGAATTTTTAGAGCTCAATCATTCTCCTATGTAAATCTGAATGCCACAGAAGTGATGGAGGAAAAACCATCATCATGAAGGATGAGGTACAGGATAGATGAGGGGGGAGGTATAGCTGTTCCCTCTGATTCCCTTAGTCTTCTGCCTAAGTGATAGAAACAAAGGAGCAAGAAAAATGCAGAAACCTTCCCATTCACAGAAAACCTCTGAGGTTCCCACATTTAGTAGAGCTAACAGCACATGTTGATGACCAAGTATGAAGGACAATGTTACATGTTAAGACCAACGGCTTTTTACTTGAGGTTAACCCCAAGTAGTAAAGAGAGTTTCAGAAGAAACAATCCCTCTGTCACTTAATCTTTCCTAGCTTAAGTGGGCTTCCAGTTAGCATGTCATTTAGCAGTGTCTAAAAGAAGAAAAAAGTTGCCTAAAATCCAAGGAAACTATCCTATTTGCAAAACAAAACAAAAGAACACCCCTACTGAGTGTGCCTTTTTCTAGTTAGCTTGGTAGAGCATTTGCAAATCTCTTGGGAACATCACTAAAGTATTTGAAAATAAAATAACTAATTTCATTATTTCTTTATTAAAAAACACACTCAATATCATATGGTAAAATGAAATTAAAATTAAATGGAGGATCAAATTGGTTTTTAAGAGAATAGGATGATGGAAAAAATAAGATGAAGCAAGAAGTGAGGTCAGTACTCAGAATACGTTTTAGAAGTTGTACATATTTCTTGCAGCAGAGATGGATCTTTTTTGTTTACCTTGCTTTTTCTTTTAAACATCAGGTATGCAGAATTGGATCACTGAGTCATTTATGATCTACTTTTTCTGTATTTAGGTATTTATGTGGTTTTTTTAATAATGGGAAGAAGAGTCATGAATCCACCACTTTCAAGTGTTTCACAAAAACAAGAGGCTCACGTTTGATTCTAAGTTTGTATCAGCCAAAGAACAGAATTAGTAACATGATTTGCAATATTCATAAGATGATTTTCAATATTCATAAAATGATTTGCAATATTCATAAAACATGTACTATCTCTGACTCAGACTATGAAGAATTTTCTCCTCTTAGTCTCATAATGGGAACATTATGAAATGTAAGAGAAAAAGTATTCAACAACATCCCTAACAACAAATTTCACAGAGTTTTATCCACCTTGGCTCTGTTTGTTGCATAAAATGAGGTTAGGTTAGGTTAGCTCATGTCTGAATCTGAACATACATAAAATACAAACCTTATGCATCTCCCCCTACAATACAAAAAATATCCTGAACTGCCATCTCTTGACTTTTATTGAGTGAAAGATATATGCAAATTTCAGTGACATTTTAATAAGCATATCCCACCTGTGTGGACCCAGACCATCCCAGTTAACAAGAAAAGCATGATTACCAATATGCCCAACATACACAATTAGTGAAAGACTGTGAGTTGGAAGACTTTCTTATATTTTTCTTGGTTTACCATTAAAATGCTGCTACTTCATATACTGAACAAATATTTAGAGTACCCACTACAGCTAGGCACTGTTCTAAGTGCTAATGATACAACAGTGAAACAATGACATAATTTCCTGCCCTGATGTTGTGAGTGAGGGGGAAAAAGTTGTAGGTGAGCTTACAGAGACAATAGGGAACAGATAGTGTAAAGCCTTGTAGGAGATGTTGGGGACTTTGAATTTTACTGTAAGCAAGATTTGCAGCCATTGGAAGGTTTTGAGTAGAGTGGCATAATCTTGTTGAGAGAGAATCAATTTCCAGCAAGGAAAGAAACTGGGAGATGATTTTAGTGAAATAATCCGGGACATATTAAGAATCAGAAAGAATAACTCCTCATCTCATTCTCCTAGATTGCTATTCCACACCTCATCCTCACTACTACAACTTCTAACACTTCTCCTTCTACACTCTTAGCTGATGACCTTATTTCCTATTTCATTGAGAAATCAACTCTTACCACCACTTCTATCCATTTATTCTGCCCATTTATTCTGCCTTTCTTCTGGCCACAACTGACAAACTGTCTGTACTTCCTCTATGTGTCTACTAGTCTCATCGCCTCTCGGCTACTCAAGGACATCACTCTGGAATATGCCTCTTCTCTCATTCCCATAAGCACACAAATATGCCAATACTTTTTGCCAGTATTTTTTTTAAAAACCACCAGTTGCAGCCCTGTGTCCTTACACCCTCTTATAGAAAAAAATCATACAAAGAATAATTAATTACTCTCCTTTGTTCTCCTTTAAAATGTTCTAGTCAGGTTTTCACCCATACCACTTCACAAAAACTGCAGTTGAGAAATCAGAATGACTTCCATGTTGCCAAATTTAATGCACAAATCTCAATTCTCAACTACTCAATCTATCAGCAGCAGGGGACAGATTTCATTGGACTTCTGGCCCAGCCACTATTTTGGTTTCCCTTCTCTATTTCCTTTCCTTTGCTGGTTTTTCTTTCTCTCTTACTAAATATGGGACTCAGTCCATGAACATCTTTTATTCTCTGGCTGCAATATTCCTTTGGTGATCTCTTTTAGTCTCAGAGCTTTAAATACAATTTATACGATAAAGACTCCAAAATTTATACTCTAGTTTTGAACTATCATATTCATTCTAGATTTATCTATCTTTAATTGGGTATCTAATAGTCTTCTCAAACATATCAAGCCCAGAGCTAACTCCTGATACTCCTTCCAAACCTGCTCCTCCTGCAATCCTTCCCATCTGAGTAAATAGCAACTGAATTCTTTCATTTATTCATGTCGAAACGTTGGAGTTCTCTCTTACACATCCTGCATGCAACCTAACAGCAAATCCATTGGCTTTACTTTCAAAATGTCACATTCTAAACATGTCTAGAGTCTGCATATGTTTCCAGTTCTCACTCTTCCACTGCTACCACCCTGGTTTAATTCTCCATCATATTTTCAATTGATTAAGTAACAGCCACTCACTGCTGGTCTCACTGCTTCTATGGTTTTCCTCTTTATAGTCTATTCTCAACCTAGTGGCCAGAATGTTCCTGCTAAATCAGATAATTTCACCCCTCTACTCAAAATTCTCCAGTGGCTTCCCATCTTACTTAGGGCAAAAGCTAAAGAATCCTCAATGGTTTAAAACGCCTGGCACAATCTGGCAACAATTAAAAAGTCTGACAATATTGAATATTGTGACGTTGTGGAACACCAAGAGCTTTATTTTTTAATTTAATTTAAAATGAATTTTATTTTTTAATTTCCTGGTGAAAATGTAATTGGTATAATAATCATTTTGGAGAGCAAACTGTCAATATCTAAGGAAATTTGAAAATGTACTCTGATAGGAATTCTTCTCTTACACTCATAGCTAAAAAAACTCACGCATATAGAGAAAGTGACATAGACAATAATTTTTATAACAGCAAAAAATTGAAAATGATCTAAACATCTATTTATAAGAGATAGATAAATAAATTTTGGTATGTTTATACAATGAAACACTACTCAGCAATAAAAATCATGAAACTAAAGCTACATTTACCAATATGGCGGGCCACACAGAAGTCTCCATCAGTATTAGTGTTTTATTTTCTAAACTGGGTAGTGGGTTCATAGGTGTTCATTACATTAGTCCTTACAGTCTCTGTATGTCCAAAATACATCATAATTTTTAAAGGCAATAAATGGGAAATTTGTAGAATGTGAAAACAATTTAGAGGGAGAATTTGTTGAGGGTGGGGCATGAATGGACGCAGGATGGACATATACAGTAGTGCCTGGGGGTTGAGAAACTTAATTTCCAACCCCTTCCTCTGCATTCCCACTGCATTTTTAGCAAGGAGCAGTGTTTAGGTTTCCATCTTCTCATAGCCTCCTGTTTGTTCTTCATTAGAGTCTTGTTCTCATCATTTAGTTTTTTTGTAGTCCTGCATGATTACGAAAATCTGATAGTCAAAAATTAGCAGTCAAATTTGATCATGTCAGCCCCTCTGCTTGAAAACCTTAAAAAGCTCTTTGTTGCTTATAGTGAGTACAAACAGATTTCTTAACATGACCTAGAGGGACCTCTGTAATGCAGAGCCAAGCATCCTTAGCAATATCCGGTCCCAAATACTTCTGTTCACAGCTCTGTACTCTTGCTTTTGCCCCTTGCTATGATCATCTTCTTTTCATACTTGGGAAACACCAACATGAGACAGACACAGATTATGTGACTTCTTCTTGCTTCTGTAGGGGTAGCAATTCTTCCTTTTTCTGTGTGTCTACAGAATTTTGTTCATACCTCTGTTATAGCAGTCATATTGTATAGCATTTTTATTAGGTAGTAGTTATATTAATATTTCTGTCTCCTAAATATGAGCTACTAAAATCAGGGATAGTGGTTTTTTTGTTTGTTTCATTTTACTTATTTGTTTGTTTTTTTTTAAATCTTTACACACCTAAGTCCTGGCAAGATGATTAATACACAGAAGGTGCTAAGTAATTGTAGAGTCAGTGAAAGAGTAAGTAGAGGTTTTATTTAGCAATGTTGCAGGTGATAGAATAGAATATCAGGTGAAATATAAAGCCAGTTTTCAAATTCTTGGTTATCTAGTAGCCTTTTCTCATTAATTAAAATACTATTTCAGCTTATACATATCTTCAACATTTATTGACTAGTTTCAGGAAAGATAAAGCGATACAGCCATTATTTTGTTAGTGTTGGTTAGGAGTAGTCAAGAGTCGAACTGGTTCCTTTGCTAGGGTAATTCAAAACTGCTATACTGATGGGATATCAGTATATTTGAATTTATTTTTGAAAGTCTAGATCACTGTAACATTACCTTTTTTCTGAAAAGATGCATAAGAAGATGTGGCCCCCTCCCTTATTGTCAAGATTTGAGCTGGTAAGGACTGAAAACATATAGTATCATAATAGTGTCACACTACAACAAATAGGGACTCTATTAGGGCCATAACACTTGCACAGGAAAGCCTGCTTTCCTTAGTTGTTAATTTTTAAATACCAAATTATTTCACAATTTGGAGAAAAAAATTATTGCTTCTCCATTGGTTCCCAGGACAACTGAATGTGGTAATTTACATTTTTGAAAACATGTCAGCTTGGACATTTACTCAAAACTGGACAAACTCCACATTTTAAAAATCACTAGCTATTATTCATGCTCCAACTTCCAAATAGCTTGAATATTAAGAATTGGTTTCAAAAACCAAACCCACAAAGTACTCCAGGAATCGTAAATCATTCTGCAATTGTCAACCACCAAGGCACTTCAATTTAGAAAAGAATCAAGAGACTTTCCAGTTATTCAAAGTCTAAATGTCTTAACCCAGTTTCAGACTCAGGACAAAACACTTTAAAGAAACAAAAAATGTGACAACACTCTTTTTTTTAAAAGGAAGCTCTCTTTATATTCCCTAAGAAAAAGGCATAAAACTGAATTACTAGTCATTACTGATAGAAGTGAGCGGGAAGCTGATGATCTGAACAGAGCTGAAGGAAAGTTGTCTAGGTAATCAAAATACCAGACTTCCATTTAGACCCCTGAATATTTTCCCAAATTTTTGTGAGGTGGTTAAGTCCATCTTCTGCATTATTTCTCAAATGGGTTATGATATTGTTACCATGTGTGTTTTTATTTTTGTTACTGTTTTTATAATTTATCCTAATTGAATGAAAAATGACGGCATGAAGTAAAGCTTGGGGGTTCCTGATTCTTTTTCTCCTTTAACCCCATACATTAAGTACAGAATTGCCCCATGCTGATTCCTGCAGCATTTTGTAGGAGGCCCTGATCTACCAATCAATCTTTGTGACTTCCAAGCAACTGCCAGCCATTTTCTTGCTTAGGAGAAATGGAGGCGTTTGGAAAACTGCAAATCAAGAGATTCAGCTATATGATCTTTTAGTTCTGCCTGGCAAAGTCCCAGCCAAAAGCAAAAATTTACTATATCAGTAATCATCATGTCTGTAGCATTATCTTGACGAGTTTTAAAATTGCTTCCCTTATCCTTTTGGAAATTTCCTAAACAGATCACTTGAACGAAGTGGGAATTATATATGATCTTGCTGTAATTGCCAGCTTTAAAAATGACTATTAACTTACCACAAACAGTACAGAATGCTAGATGGAATTTGTAGTAAATATCAATATTCTTATTTGAAAGATTAGCTTATAATATTAAGACTTTTATTTAATGATTTCAAACTAATAGTAGTTGCTTCTAGACAAGTGAAATTGAGGACTTCAGATAACGGAAAAAAACAGTTTTTTACTCTGAACCCATTTGAACCCATTTGAATTTCTTGCCATATATATGCAATGTTTATTGAAATTCTTTATTTTATTAAAAAATATTTTTTCAAACTATATCACATATACTAATTGTAGAACATTTGCTCCCCTAACAAGGTTGGAAGAATTAAATGGCTTGTCTAAAGGTTCCAGATATGTCAGAGTTGGGAAGAGAATCAAAACCCAATATTCCAGTGTTTCCGTATCTATGTCCCGCTCTACCACAGTGTATTTAGAATTGGTTACAAATAAATTTTTATTTCCAATATCTACCTCAGGGTTTTCTTTGTATTTTATTACTAGATAGCTACCCAATGTTTATTTTATTTGAAGCATATTTTAACCACTCTTGATTATGTTTTCTCCAAAAATGACTTTCCCTAGTGACAACTGAAACTCAAGTGATGATTACAACAAAAGAGATTTTAAGAGTTTTTCCAGAGCCAGGGTCACTGGTGACATTTCCATAAATCACACACAATCTCAACACAGACCATCTTACAGAGAAGTCTCACTCTAATAAGCATAATATACAGAGGTTAAAATAGTCCTGTTGTATTTATATTTCACTGTGCAGCTTACTCAAACCAAATTTCTGTCATTGAAAATTATTAATCATCCATAAGCCCTGCAGAGAATTTTAATAAAGCATATTATGAACCTGGGGGTGGTAGTGGTATGAGAAAGACACAAATGTGATCCAAATTTATAAAAGGAGATGGGGGTCCCTATTACTCCACCACATCTGTTTGCCACATGTTCATAAATCACATCAATGTTTTGAACACTTCTCCTAGCACCTTCATGTCACTTTGGTTTTATAGTTCATAATTCTACCCGTCATCCTCACAAAGAAAAAGGAAAAGAAAAGTTTCTCATCACTATATTTGAGGCTTGAGAGTAACATTTGACCAAGCATTAAGTCAACCAACTGCAGGTAATGGCTGGTGCCAAGGGACCCTCCGATTTCTTGATATTGGGTCACATCAAGTGAAAGTGGTAGCAAAATTTCTTGTTTATTCTAAAGGAGCAGTGTAATAATATGAAGACACCAATGACGACCACTGCCAAACCAAAAAGAAAGTTGTATTTTGAGTTGGAATCCATGAAATAGAGTTGCCAAAAAGAAAGCTGCCAACTTGGAAACAGATATTTTTCCTTGTAAACGGGACCCTCAGAAACTCCATGCACACTACTCTGCATATTTTCATTTTTCAGTGATGCTAATGCATGTCTACACATAGCACAGTGCTTGTCCTCCAGGAATTTGCCATCTAACACAACTATGACATATAAAGAAAGAGCAAGAAGATTCAAGGTTGCACTTTTAAGACAGTCTGTGTGACCTGTTGGTTTATTTAATGGAAATAAAAGTAAACAAACTGAGGATACAGAGGAAGTCAAACTAGCCTGGTGCTATCATATAGATGAAACTGAGATTTCTGGTCAATATGGCTGATTGGCACCACTCTACCCCTTGCTCCAAACATACAGTACTGCTGAAAAGATGTAACAACCACAAAAACATGCATCTAAGTTCAAAAACAAAAAAGGAAAACCATGTGGTGCCAGAAATGAAGAGAGTCAATCTTCAGCCTGAGCAGTGAATAGGAGCTAATGCCAAATGGCCCACAAAGTTACGGAACCTGGATATTCTCCTAAGTGACTGAGGTTTTCACCTGAGAGCAGAGGTTTGAGAAATAAGGCAGAAGTTGAATTTGCAGGCCTCGTGGCATGGGAAGCTACAGGTGCAATCCCAGCTTAAAACAGAGCCTGGAAGGGAATAGAAAAGTTTTTTCCACTGGAATGGAGATTTGGCAAGGAAAATAGGCTACCAGTCCTAAGTCATGGCTGAAAAGTAATCATCTGGGAGAAATCTAAACCAATACTATGTGAATGTGGGTTGAAGTCACATATGCTTGGTAAAAAAAATCCAGAATAAGGAAATTATTATAAAAACTGGTTGAGAGATCCATGGGACTGGCACAGGTAGACATAAAACCACCTACGGTAATAACTTGACAACCCTGAACCATGACACATCCTTGGGAAGCAATGCTCTTTTGAAGATAAGTTCAAAGTCTAAAATTTGAAACACTCAAGAAAACAGACCTCCATTAGAGCCAGGACTCTCAACAAATCAGAATTCACATGTTAAAAACAGTAGAAAATAGGACAATGTGAAGAAAATTTGCTTTAAATGTCCAAAGATATAAATAAAGAAGAAATAAGACCCATACAGATAATGTCTCCTGAAAAAGAAGAGGCAGTTTTGAAAAAGAATAAAATGGAAATTTTGGAAATGAAAAGTATAATAATTGAAAGGAAAAGCTCAATATATAAGCTATCCAGAACAAATCTGAGAAATTTGCCTAATATACAAGATATATATAGAGAGATAAATAGATATGTAGATACATAGATATGCATAGTTGAGTAACATGGTACCTAACTTACTGTATTCATGTCATTTATTCCTCAATTAATTAATTACAAACTCATTGGTAAATAAATAAATTGTATTATGGAAAAAAAAGTTAAGAGACATTGAGAATGGACTGAAATCTCCAATATATGTCTAGTAATTTTAATAAATATTATCTCCAGAATGAGAGATTGGTAGAGAAGCAATATTCTGAAAATAAAAAAAAATCATAAATCTTTATATTCAAGAAGCAGAGAGTTCTGAGTATGGTAATTAAAAAAAATTTCACACCTAGATATATCATGATGAAACTTTAGAGCAGCAAAAATAAATTTTTAAAATTCATAGAAGAAACCAAAGAAATTATAGTCCATCTTCCAAAGAATGATAGTAGACTTGACATCCGCAAAAGATGCCAGAAGGAATGATATTTTCATATTGCTGAGGGAAAATAACTTTCTACTTAATATACTCAACTAAATGAACATTCACGAGTGAGGGTAAATTTCTAAAAATTTTTTTCAGATGTAAAAAGACTGAGAAAGTTTCTACTTATAGATCCTTACTAAAATATTACCAAAAATATAATTCAGCAAAAAAGAAATTGTACATTGGAAGAAAGAGTGTGGTAAAAAAACTAATAATGAACAAACAAAAGATCAAAAAGCTTGTTGATAAGATAAATCTAGGTTTAAATGTTTAAATGTGTGTGTGCACACACACACTAATATAAGCTAAAAAATAACATAGATGATGCAATGGGAGAAAAGATTTTAAGGTCCTTTTTTATTTCAGGAGAAAGGGTTTTTGACTCACCTCAAAACTTATTATTAATATGTTAAGTATATATTCATATTTAAGAGTAACTACCAAAAGAATAGAAATAGAATGTATATTACAGACAAAGTAGGGCTTAGAGAAAAAAAAAAAGAAATAGACTGCACAACTCACAAACTTACCAAGAGATATTTTTTAAAGAGTGATGTAAGGATGGAAATAAATTTAACCAATACAAAGAGATGCAACAATTCCTAACCTGTCTGAGTTTTTTCATTGATTGTTATAGCTCACCAAACACATTAGTAAAAATATTATATGCATTTTCAGAAATTGTGATAAAGATGAAGCCAGAAGAAGTATATATAGTATGGTTTTTAATATTAAATGAGATAATACACTTAGAGCAAGATACTTCCACAGGAAGGAACAAAGTGAAGGAGCTCCATAAATGATAGATACCCTTATTAACATTATCCTTATGTTTAAATGTTAAGTTTAAACTTCCAGAGCTAACCAGGAGAATAATCCTGTGCCTTCCTTGATATTTCTGTGTGATTACAAATGAACGTTCTAAACTTACAAACAATTTGGCAATCTGAAGCAGGAGGCAGAAGGCCAAAGCAACAAAACATTTCTAATATTTATCATATAGAAACAATAATAATAAACATACTGTCCTACTGGAATAAAGCTAAAAAAAGAAACAATAATAATAAACAATGCAGTGAGAGAAAAGGATAAACAAAAACTTCACAATTGAATTTAAAGTGATTGTATAGACTCATTTGAAATCTGGTACCACTTTTAATATGGTGGGGGAAAATTTGGCTTTGAGATAACGCTAGAAAATATTAAATATCTTCCACATTGAAAAGTGCTCTCTCCATTCTTAGAGATCTTACAGACTATAGATTATTTTCATGGAATTCTTTATATTCTACCTTGTTTAATAATTTTTTGAATATTTGTTTTTTTCTTCTTCTGGATCGTAAGAATTTGAAGGCTTGAATAACATTATTCACTTTTGGCTTTCCCCATGTACCTATCATGTGCTTTGTACATAGCTGAAACTCATTAAAATTGGTTTGTAGATGTAGAAATGAAAATAATTCTTCTAAAAAATAACGGCATGTGTGAGAAGAACTGCTTAAATTCAGTAGCATTTTCCTCTGTGTCACAGAGAAAGACAACCATTTTCTTTATACCTCTTCTCACCCCATCAAATAGAGACCAAATAGGAGCCAAAGGTAAGATTTATCAAGGAATATATGAATCCAGTTTTTTAAGATAAAAGCCTTCAAATGCTTCAGGAATAGAGCCTTCTGACAGGAACTCAAATACTCTCAGTTTTGAAAGTATCAGACACATTAAGTTGCATGGCCCTGTCAGTCAGCCATGAAGCTGGCTCCTTTGTTCTTCTTTTAAGAAGTATGTTACTTTTCACAAGATGCCATAATCAAGAATTTTAATGAACCCTGTTTCTCTCCAACCACCTATTGTAGCTGTAAAGGAAAAGGCAATAGATGTAGAATATTCACTGAGGCATATTCTTACAGAGGCCTTCTGAGTTCACTTTCACCTTTTCTCTCCCATGCCGGTGCTCTTTCATTACCATGGAGCAGGGGACTGAGTGACAAATCATTGTCTAAATATTAGTATGAAGCCAAGGACAGCTTTCTTTTAAAGAGTGGTTTAAAAACTGCACCTTACTCTTTGTATACAACTCCTAAGTGCCAGATGGTTTCATTTCAACATTTAGTTGTTGATCTCCCCATGACACTTGCCAGGAGAAAGTTTGGGACACCTCTTCACATATTTCTTGAAGTAGCCTCTTGATACTAAGGAAGCATCTCCAGATGTAACCCAGTAAAGATAATGCTTTGCAAACCATAAATAAAATGGCCTCAACTAAGCTCATATCAGGAGACTGTCGGCCTGTAGGAAGGCTTTTTTTTCCTTCCTGAAAAACTGAACAAATAAGATTGTTTGTACCCCCATAACATCCTGAATTAAAAAAGATAAATAAAAATAAAAACACACTTAAAAAAATTTTAAAAAGATAATAGGGAATTGAAAGTATAGGGACTGGTTCTTACTCTGCTCTCACATTAGAATCATCCCAGATCAATTAAACATGAATTTATAAGGAAGAAAAGGTCAAGACATTGGCACTTTTTTTTTTTTTTTTTGGCGGGGAGACGGGGGGAAATCATTAACAGAAATGAAACAGTAAATATTTGTTTTATTGACATACGAGGCTTAGACCTGTGTTTAACAAGCAAGCCTAATAATAGCACCATGGTTAGACTCTAAACTGCTTTTCCAAGCCATCATTTTACAGTTTATTAAGCAAAGAAGGAATCAAATCTCTCTTATCCATCCACCTGATGTGATATTTTTATACACTCACTAAGAAGTCCCATTTGGCACTTTTAAAAAACTTCTTTGGTGATTCTAATGTTAAGACAGTTTGAGAACCAATCCTTTGGGTCTACCAAAAGTAGAAACATACTTTCTCTTTAAAATAATGTACACTTGTGTATTGTTTTTAAAAAGTAGGTAAGTTTGGCCGGGCGCGGTGGCTCATGCCCATAATCCTAGCACTCTGCGAGGCCAAGGCAGGAGGACTGCTTGAGCTTGGGAGTCTGAGACCAGCCTGAGCAAGAGACAGACTCAATCTCTATTAAAAAACTAGAAAAATTAGCTGGGCACAGTGGCATACGCCTGTAAACCCAGCTACTCGAGAGACTGAGGCAGGAGGATCACTTGAGCCCAGGAGTTTAAGGTTGCAGTGAGCTATGATGACACCACTGCACTCCAGCCAGAGGGACAGAGAGAGACTTTTGCCTCAAAAAAAAAAAAAAAAAAAAAAGGAAGTTTAAAACCTTGGTGTATTTTCTTTCAGATCCTTCACTTTGCATGCTTATGTGAAAACATGAGTATGTATATAAACACTTGGAATTTTTTCACTTCATATATCATAAAAATATTTGGTGTCATAGGCAGGAAATCATTATCTGACTTATTTCTTTCCTTCTTTCCTGCATTTCTGCCTTTCTTTTTGTTTTTGAGAATGTGTATTTATAAAAGACTTTGTGGAGAAATTGGAGCTCTCATACATTGCTGGTAAAAATGTAAAATGGTGCTGCTCCCTTGGAAAACAATTTGGCAGTTCCTCAAAAGGTTAAATATAGAATTACCACAAAACAGCAATTCCACTCCTAAGAAAATTAAAACATATACCCCACAAAAACTTGTACATAAATGTTTAAAACAGCAATATTTATAATAGCCAAGATATTTAAATAACCCATATGTCCATCAACTAATGAAACGATAAATAAAATGTGATATTCCATGATATACACTGTAACATGGATGACCCTTGAAAACATTAGGCTAAGTGATAGGAACCAATCACCAATGACCACCCATTGTATGATTCCTTTTATATGAAATATTCAGAATAGGCATATTTATAGAGATGGAAAGTAAACTAGTGATTGCTTAGAATGGGGGTGAGGAAAGAGGAGGATGACAATTGATTGCTCATGGATATCAGGTTTCTTTTAAGGAAGATGAAAATGTTCTAAAATTATATTGTGCTGATGGTTGAAAAATGATGTCAATATGTTAAAAAAACATTGAACAGTGCACTTTAAATGAGTGAATTGTATGGTTGTGAGTTATATCTCAATAAAGCCGTTAAAAAAAGAGATAAAAACTCAAAGTGCTTACTTTACATCATAGTGTTCTGACATTGATCATTTATTACTTTTTAAAAAGAGATTCATCCCCATTAGTTATTCTTCCTTTCCCTCCTTCAACCTATGACTCTTTTATATATGAGTTGATGGAAAACTTTTTACCACTTGTGGAGGATAGGGGATGATAATACCTGCTTAGTTTTAATTTAAAAGCAGATTGATATTACATGGGAGAGGCTCAACTTCGAACCCACGGCAAAAGGAGATCTAAGTGAAGTCTGTGTCATTTAAAGATACTGTCAACATTTGATATTAAAATAACTTTTTTCTAGGCTTGAATTCTTGGAACATACCACCCCATTAGCTAGGCTTTTGGTTTGTTCTTTTTACTATCAGCTGAAACATGCCTTAATATGAAATCCATATTATTCTGGGGAAAATAAAAGCTCTCATTGAAAAATTCCATTCTCATGATTTATGATCTTGAAAAGTATAAGTACATAAAAACTTAGGTTGGCAACGGGTTGAGAGGTGGGAAAGAAGTTGAGGCTGCTAGGAGTGCTGTGGGGAGTTATGACGTTGAGTAGCATTTTGCATTGATGAGGAGGGATATAATAGCAAATATTTACTTCTTTGAGTGGTAAAGTTGATTAAAAGACAGGTTTAGTCAGCTTGACCTTCAGGGTTGCACTAACCTGGTTAAACTCAACTGTTACTTCAAATTGCATTTCGATGCTTAAAAATAGCTATTTGGGGACTTCTGGGGATTTTTCTCTCTCCTTTTGCTTTCAAGTGTTACAAAGTAATGTGAAATTTTCTGGCCAATCACAGACTAATATAGTATGTGTAGTTAAGAAATCAACCACCAGCTAATCTCCCAGGGCAGACATCCCAGAATTGGTGGGTACATTTCCTTAGAATTAAAGTACCAATTGAAGGCTTCGTAAAGAGGGACAAAGTGCGCATTAATCTTAATAAAAACCTGAAACATTTCTCATCATTTTTAGATTGGAAGTGCTGTCAAAGAAACTGTGGGAGGAAAAGGTAATTTAAAAGAAGTTGTATAGTCTTTATTAAAATAGCTGTGTCCATTTCTGTAAAGAAAATGAATGGTATAGGAAATAAATGATATACTGTAACAGTCCTGTGACATAAACTATTATTATCTCTCACAGAAGCATATGTCCTCAACTCAGGCTATGTCTAGTCCTTTTGAACAAAGGGCCCAGAAATACTGGCCCTTGGCAAAATGTAATTCTAAAAGTTAGTGGCCCTGGAACCTTATTAATTGACTTGATTTTTTAGAGCAGTGTTTGGTTTACGGAATACATGAGGAGAAAGCACAGAGAGTTCCCACGTATGCTTTCTCCCCGCCCCTATTCTGCACGGTTTCCCTTATTATTAACATCTTGCATAAGGGTAGTCCATTTGTTACAATTGGTCAACCAATATTGATACACTATTATTAACTAAAGTCCATAGTTTATACTAGAGTTAATTCTCCGTGTTGTATATAGTTCTATAGGTTTTGAAGAATATGCAATGTCATGTATCTACCTTTGAAGTATAGTACATATGAATTTCACTGTCCTAAAAATCCTATGTGTTCTACCTATTCATTCTCCTTTCTTCCTCCAAAGCTCTGGCAACCACTGATCTTTTTATAGTCTCTACAGTTTGTCTTTTCCAGAATGTCTTATAATTGGAATCATATAGTAAATAACCTATTCAGATTGGCGTCTTTCACTTAGTAACATCAAGTTCCATTCATGTCTTTGTGGTTTACTAGCTAATTTCTATTCATTTTTGAATAAAACTCCGTTGAATAGATGTGCCAAATCTGTTTATACATTCGCCTTTTTTTGTTTGTTTTTTTTTTGTAGAGATAGGGTCTCACTATGTTGCCCAGGCCCAGGCTGGTCTTGAACTCCTGGGCTCAAGCAATCCTCCCAAAGTGCTGAGATTATAGGAAAGAGGAGGACTTAAGTAGGACTTTTGAGTATGATGTTGAATACAAGTGGTAAGAGAGGACATAATTGTCTTGTTCTTGATCTTGATGAGAAAGTGTCCATTTTCTTACCATTAAGTGTGATTGTTAGCTGAGGTTTTTTTGTAGATGTGCTTTATCAAGTTGAGGAGATTCCCCTCTATTCCTGGTTTGCCAAGAGTTTTGTCATGGATAGGTGTAGATTTTGTGAAATGTTTTTTCTGTATCTATTGATGT
The DNA here is from genome assembly GCA_963575035.1 of Avahi laniger. NCBI lineage: Eukaryota > Metazoa > Chordata > Mammalia > Primates > Indriidae > Avahi > Avahi laniger. The sequence continues at coordinate 61,546 of CAUYSK010115473.1, forward strand.
ACTCATGTGATTTTTTCTTCTTTAGCCTTTTAATGTGATGATTATAACCTTGCATACCTAGAATATATCCCACTTGGTCATAATGTATAATTCATTTTATATGTTGTTGGATCAATTTGCTAATTTTTTGAGGATTTTTGCATCTGTGTCGATGAGAGAGATTGTTCTATAGTTTTTAAAATAATGTCCTTGTTTGTTTTTGTTAGGGTAATGCTTGCTGCATAGAATGAGTTGGAAGGTATTCTCTCTGTTTCTATTTTTTTTGAAGAGATTTTAAAGAATAGGTATCATTTCTTCTTCAAATGCTTAATAGAATTCACTAGTGAATTTATTTGGGCCTGGTGCTTCCTGTTATGGAAAGATATTGATTATTGATTTAATTTCTTTAATAGGTATATTCAGAATTATTTCTTCTTGTTTGAGTTTTGATAGTTTCTGTCTTTCATCTAGGTTGTCAAATTTGTGGGCATAGAGTTGTTCATAATATTCCCTTATTATCTTCTTAATATCCATGGGATCAGTAGTGACGGTACCTCTTTCATTTCTGATATTAGTAATTTACATCTCTTCTCTCTCTCTCTCCGCGGCACCCCTGTTAGTCTGCCTAGGGTTTACCAATTTAATTGTCCTTTTTAAAGAACCAGCTTTTTTTTTTTTTTTAATTTTCTCTATCAAGTTTCTGTTTTAAATTTCTTCGATTTTTGCTCTAATCTTTCTTTTCTTCCTTGCTTATTTTGAGTTTAATTTGATCCTCTCTTCTTAGTTTTCTGAGGTGGAATTTAGATTACTGATTTTAGATTTTTTTTTTCTAATATATGCATTCAATACTATATGTTTTTGTTCAAAGCAGTGGCTTTTCTGCATCCTCCAAATTCTAATAAGTTGTGTTTTCATTTTCATTTAGTTCAAAATATTTTTAAATTTCCCTTGAAACCTTTTTATTGACCCGTGTGTTATTAAGAAGTATGTTGTTTAATCTCCAGATATTTTGGGATTTTTAAGCTATCATTCTATTATTGATTTCTAGTTTAATTCCATTGTAGTCTGAGAGCATACTTTGTGTGATTTCTATTCTTTTAAATTTGTTAGATGTGCTTCAAGCCTCAAAGTGGGTCTATCTTGGTTAACATTCCATGCTAAGTTTGAGAAGAATGCATATTCTGCTGGTGTTCATTGAAATATTTTATAAATGTCAATTAAATCAGTCGATTGATGATGCTATTCAGTTTGACTGTGTCATTACTTATGTTCTGCCTGCTGGATCTGTCAATTACTGATAGAGAGGGGTTTAAATTTTCAACTCTTTGCACTTCTATAGTTTTTGCCTCTTTTTTTTTTTTACTCTCTATTATTACACACATAGACATTAGGATTGTTATGTAGTTTTTTTGTATCAATCTCTTTATCATTATGTAATGGCTCCTTTTATCTTTAATAATTTTCTGTGCTCTGAAGTCTGCTTTGTCTGAAATTAATATAGGTACTCCAGCTTTCTTTTGATGAGTGTTAGCGTGGCATATCTTTTTCCATTCCTTTACTTTTAATCTAGTCATGTTTTTACATTTAAAGTGAATTTTTTATAGACACTGTTTAATTGGGTTTTTTTAATCCACTCTGACAGTTTTTTTAATTGATACATTTAGACCATTCACATTTAAAGTAATTATTGAGATAGCTGGTTTAATATCTACCATATTTGTAACTATTGTATATCTGTTATCCTTGTTCTTTGTTTTTTCTTTTGATTTTCATTGTTCTGTTGCCTCTCTGGTTTTAATTGAGCATTTTATATGAATCCATTTTCTCTCTTCTCTTAGTATAAAAAGTAAACTTAAAAAAAATTTTTAGCAGTTTCCCTAGAGTTTGCAATATACATTTATAACTAATCCAAGTTCACTTTGAAATAACAATATACCACTTTGTGCTTAGGGCAGGTGCCTCATAACAAATTGCTGCCATTCATCCTTTATAACATTGCTGTCATTAATTAACTTTTACATAAGATATAATCACAAAATAAATTTTTGCTATTATTATTTTAGACATCTGAAATTATCTGTTAGACCAATTAGAAAAAGAAAAAGAATATATGCTATTTTACCTCTATTTATTCCTTCTATAACACTCTTTCTGTCTTTATGTAGATCCAAGTTTCTGACTTGTATAATTTCCCTTCTCTCTAAAGAACTTCTTTTAACAATTCTTGCAAGGTAGTCTATTGGCAACAAATTCCCTCAGATTTTGTTGGGTGAGAATCTTTATTTCTTCTTCACTTTTGAGGGATAATTTCACTAGATACAGAATTCCATGGTGGCATTTTTTTCTTTCAATATTGTAAATATCTCACTTCACTCTTGATTGCATGTCTGAAGAGCAGTCAGATGTAATTCTTATCATTGTTCCTGGGTGAGTAAGTTCCTCTCCCCCAGCTTCTTTCAATATTGTCTTTTTGTCTTTGAATTTTGGAAGTTTCAATATGAAGATTCAGTATGTAGATTTTTTGGAATTTATCCTGATTAGTATTCTCTGAACTTTCTGGATCTGTGGTTTGGTATCTCATTACTTTTGGAAATTTTTCAGCTATTATCACTTATAATATTTTTTCTGCTCCTTTTTCTCTTTCTTTGACTTTCGGCACTCCTATTACACATATATTATACCTTTTGCAATTTTCCCACAGTTATTAAATATTCTGCTCTGTTTTTTTTCTTTCATATTTTTGCTCCTTGCTTTTTAGTTTGGGAAGTTTCTGTTGACATATCTTTCTGATCACTGATTCCTTTCTCAGCTATGTCCATTCTCCCAATAAGCCCAACAAAGGCATACTTCATTTCTGCTATAGTATTTTTGATTTTTAGCATTTCCTTTTGCTTCTTTCTTAGTTTCTACTTCTCTACTTGTACTACCTACCCATCTGTTCATGTAAGTTGTCTAATTTTTCCATTAGAGCTCTTAGCATATTAATCGTAATTTATTTCAAATTTCTGGTTTCATAATTCTAAGATCTCTGCCATATCAGAATACATGAGTCTGGTCCTGATGCTTGCTTTATTCCTTCAAACTGTTTTGTTTTGTTTTGCCTTTGAGCATGCTTTGCAATTTTTTGTTAGAAGTCAAAAATGTTGTATCAGATAAAAGGAACTAAAGGAAGTGTGCCTAAATGTGTGGTTTTATGTTTATCTGTTTGTTAGGCTGCGTTTACTGTTTGCTGTAGCTGTAGGTGTCAGAGGCTAAAATTCCCTATGGTGTCCTTGTTTCTATCCCCCCACCTTTTGTCTTCGGATTTTTTTAGAGACTCCTTCTTAAACAGGATCTTAACCTTGTAGTGCTTTTAGCTATGATCAGCTTTTATTATTATATTAAGAGCCTGACTGATGTGGCAGTAAGGTGGAGGGGAGGCATTCTATAGTCCGTCCTATGACCAGGTCTTAGTCTTGAAGTGAGCCTGTGCCTCTGGACTGTGACCTTCACAGTTGCTTCTCAGCTTCTCTACCCATCCTCTTAGGTTAGGCAGGACAGCTAGAAGGGTCTGGAGTTGGGTATTTCCTTTCTCCCAAGGTAAATAAGGCTCTGATAAAACAGTTTCTTCTAAGGGAAGTCCTTTGTTAAGGACAACAGAATGCTCTGGATGTATTTCAAAGTGGTTACTATTCCCTCCCCTTGCCAAAAAACATGAAGGGATTTTCCCCTGATCTTCACTTCACCCGTAGAACCTTTTAGGGCTCCTGGAGGTAAAAATTATGAAAGTATGGGGTCAGGCTAAAGCTGGGTCTTAACAGAGTTTTTTAACTCTCAGACTGGTTCACTCTGAGCCTTCAGCAAATCACCAATTACATTTTAATACTACTGCCTCCAGGGGCAGGATTTTTCTTCTGGGCTTCTGCTGCTGGTGAGCTGTGATTCTTGGTATTTTGCCTCTCTCTCCAGCTTTTGGAGCTCTGTGATCTCAATTCTTTGATGGATCTAAGAAGAGTTGTTGATTTTTAGTTGGTTCAGCTTTTTCTTTGTTGTGAGGATGGCAGTGTTGACTTCTAAGCTTTTTATATGTCAGACCAGAAACCGGAAGTGGTCCTCAAACTTCCATGTGCATAAGACTCATTAGAGTTTGGGAACCACTGATAGAAAGAGTATCTCTGATGAAATGCTATTGTGGCTTCTTGCTGGTAGTGCTGTTGTTGTACTGTCTTACGTTTGTTATAATTAACCCCCATTGTACCTCTACTGTAGCAATTTTCATCCTGTATTTTAATATTTTCATGCAAGCTGAGGGCAGGATCTAGGGTTTTTTTTTTCCCCTTACGCCAGTGTATAGCATAGTAATGGACACAAAGTAAATTCAATAAATGTTAATTGAATGAACAAATAAAGCAATTAGGGTCCAATTTCCTTTAGGCATTACGTTGCTGGTAGAAAGTTTTTTCCAGGTGCATAAAAACCTAATCACAGAGGAATGGCTATTCAAAGAAAAAATCCATTTCTTAAAATGCACTGAACTTCTTGAACAACTGAAAGAAATAAGTGTTAAAGTACTAAATTAGCTTCAAATTGTCTCAATGGGAAACCTTTGCCTCCTATTGGGATGTTTGATAGTGAGGTGACAGTAACAACTCATTTGAGGAAATGAAAAAATGTGTTTTTAAAAACTGGCTCACAGAGAAAACTAAAGTTTGGAGTAATTTAATTTATCATTATAAAGCAGGTCTTTTGAGAGCATTGTTTTTTCTGGACCCTTTTCTATAAAACCCAGTTTGGTTTCATACTTCTTTTCTCTATAGACTCATTCATTCTCCATAAATCTAGGGTTTTGGGGGGATCAACTATTCAAATCCACATGTGTAAGTCTGAAACTAGGTAAAACAGTTTACTTATAAGATGAATATGTAATTATCAGTAGGGAGAGAGGCTGCTCCCCACTAAAATCTGTTGTTGTATTTTGAAAAAGCAACAATTGTGCTACAAGACTCTAAAACAGTGTTTTCCAATTTCTAGTTGATCTTTAGGACAAAAAATGACTTCCTTTAAAATAGGTTTCTCAGTCAAATTAGTCTTGGAAACTTTTATGCCATAGCTCCCTCCTGTTACAGAGATTATAATGAACATATTATAACATATTAAAGTCTTTAACAATCTGCAATGAAAAAACACCCAGATTTTAATTAATTTGGCTATAGAACCCTTCCTTGACTTATTTTCCTCTGACTTCTATTACCATCCCCTAAAACACATTTTGGGACATAATTGATTAACTTTTTTTTCAGAGAAACAAATTTTGGAATAAATGTTTTGGAAATCCAGGGAGGGCAGAGCTGAGCCAATGCGTAACTTTATGCTTGCTTCTTTTTTTGTGCTGTATGACAGATTCTGGGGGAGGAGAGTACAATAGAGACACAGGCAATCTCCAATGGGTAATATAGAAGTCTCAGTTCTCCTTTTGCTGATGGATTTTTAATTATATCTGGTGTCTACAGTGACCCAAATATAAGAAGATTAAGCAAATGTTATAGAACTGCTGGCGGAAGTAAAGATTAATAGATACCACTTGCTAGGTTTGGAATTGCACATTGATTCACATTCACCTTGAATACCATATATTTTATATATTATGTATATTATCTTATGTCTATACTTTTGCTTCTTTTGACCTAAGAATTACAGAGGAAAGGATTTCATTTCATATTTGTTTTTCATAGTCCCTGAGAGGTTAGTGTATGTAATTTGATGATAATATCAGCCTCCAGTAAAATGTAGTCAGCATATTATTTAAGCACAATTGTACCAAATAAAAATCAACCTTAATACTTTGCCATCTGTAAAAGGATTGTGTTATGACTCGTTAAAATGAAAATCTCTTTTCATGTTAATATAGCAGTCATTCTGAAATAGTTATTTTTCAAAATGATGCCTTTAGAGAAGCAATAACAGATTTAACATAAACAGCCCAAAGAAATGGAAGACACATTTAGCGTACCTCATAAAAGACAAGTCACATTTCACGGCGTTTTATGAGATAGACAACTGATTTTAAGATGTTAATCAGTGTGGAGCACATTAAAATCACAAGGCTGTCGCCTGTAAGAATAAATTGTATTACTGTGTTTTAAAGAGAATTCAACTGGAACAGGTAGAGTGGCTGATGCATTAAACATGTATTGACTAATATTTGAAATAGTAAGACATTTGAAATTGGATTATTTACCTTGGTTTACATAGTCCTTGATGGTTTGGATATGTTACAGATTCCTCAAATAACTAATAAAAGTTGGAATTATTTTCCATAAGAATTAAAAGTAGTATTTTGGTACCCATACTATGAACTAGTGTAATTCTTCAGAGAAAGAACTACCAAAAAAGCAAATAAAAATTAAGTGAGTCAGTGGTATGGACCAAGTGATTGGACTAAATGAACTCTTAGTTCTCTTACAACCTTAAGGTATTAACTGTTGTATAATGTAATGTAAAGCACATGAGTTGTAGATTAGATCGTATTTGAATCTTGCTTCTGGCACTTCTTAGTTGTATGATTAGAATTTATTTAATTTCTCTGAGGCTCAGTTTCCTAATCAACAAGATGGGATTAAAGATAAAATACTTCTCTTGAAAAGCTATTGAATGAATATATAGTGGCTTGAAAATATTTAAAAGCTTCTAGGGAGAAAAACATCAAATGAAATGGTCTCATCTGAAAGACAAGAAATTGGAATAGCATCAGACTTCTCAATAGCAACACAGGAAGCTAAAAGACTGGAATAAGCCTTCAGAATACTGAGTGAAAATTATTTCAGTCAAGAATTCTGTACTTGACCAATCTCTCAATCAAGGGTGCATAATAAAGATACTTTGGATAGGCGAGATACAAAAATTTCAATGCACTTTTTCCAGGACGCATCTTGAGGATACTTTCCATAAAACAAGAGAGTAAACCAAGAAAGAAAAGATTAGAATCAACAAATCTCCTGCTAGCCAGGTGCAAAAGAGAAGAATGTACAATCCAGATATACATTTTATTAATTTTCAATGAGAAATATAATGGTCAAGTGCCCTTGAACACTGTTTATTATCTGACCATTGCACTCTTTCCCTAGTGGAAAACTGATATGAGACAAGGTTATAATCATAAAGATGTTGCTTTGAAATATGAACTGAAGTGAAGGGAGATAGTCTATGAGGGCAATATACTCCATATCCACTGTCAGGTACCTCCTCCCACCCAAAATAGTGAGGAAAATATGTTAGCATTCTTACTTGATGTATTATTCTACACTTAATTGTCACCTTCTGTGTTAAGTTATTCTTTCTATTAACTGGATAAAATTGATGGATTTATTTATTGGAGAGTTTATTTATTGGAGAGTTTCCAAAATTACCTCAGTCACCTATTTACAAGCCATCTTTCTAGAGTGGATTACTTCTATATTTCAATGATTATGTATGATTCTTATTTCTTTCTTTCATTCGAAGAAGATAATTTTCTAACTTCCGGGGGCATCTCATCATAGCTCCTTATATACTGAAAAGGTATGTACCCCAACAAACTAAATAAAATTAACAAGGACTCTAAAATAGAGTCATCACAAACCAAACTAGCAATTAAGAATTTGTTTGAAACACCTTATTCTGAGCATATTTCATTGCAAGGAATAGAAGTTAGTGCAAGTAAAGGGCAATAAATTATAGTTATAGATCTTGTGATATCCAGAGAAATGCTACACAACCAAATCTTTGAATGAATGAGACCTTTGGGGACCTCAGCAGCAAGATATTCTGGATCATTACAATAGCATTTCACCATTATTTGGACGTAGCTACACAATATTCTAGTGTTTTGTCATTAATATGACTCAGTTACACAACATATGACTATTACTTTTCTGTTTCCCAGTCTCTTTGATTTTAGAGAATGTGTTTTCTGAGATCAAAATACTTATATATATATCCTCCACCTTGATGAGTCATAACCACTAATGTAATCACACCACACATGCATACACACACATACACATGCACATACTTATGTACACACATCAATCATTCAAACCCAGTTCCAAAACTAGCAAAGAAAAGCAGAAGTAAGAAAATTTGGCATAATTTCAGAGCAAAAAACAATTGTTAGAAGTAATTTGTTAAAGTGTCAAGTTAGAAACATTATGTCAAAGTATAAGGTCAATCCAAGGTTCCTATGTTGGATCATTAAATTGAATCTATTCTATAACCACCGATGATTCCACTAATCCCAGTCACCTTGACCCTTTGAATCATTAGTCACAGTGGGGACCCTAATGTAGTGTGGGTGAATCCATGAAAATCCACCCCTATTACTGGAATACTATCTTAAATTGCATGTCCTATAGTGTGTAAGCATTAACAACTTCATGTATAATGGGTTAATTACAACCACCATTAAAACCAAGATCAGGAGCTGGTATTAAAACAAGCTAAAAGACAATCTAAAAATGAGGAAAGATTAGAAAGCAGAGCAGCTAGAAGGGAAATGCTAGTGTGTGTGGGGAAAGGTAGAAAGTCAGTGTCCAGATAGAGAATGAAGGGAATAGGAAAGTAAAGAGATAGAAAGATGAAATATTGTAGATACACTGCACTTTGAAAAGTCGAGCTATCTTCATATGAACCATAGCATTATAGGCCCTGTTTAAAAAGACAGTGATCTGAGAATCATTTCTGAGGACTCCATTCTCTGTACCTCACTGTTGTATATAAGCATCTTTAAACAAGGGGATCACATAGCTACACTGAATGACATGAGACTTGTTTCAAATGAGAGACTAATATTTTCCAACTTACTTATAATAGGTAGAGTTTCTCGATTTGGTATCCACAGTCTCCCCAGTGACCCATGATTAGAATTCAAGGTGTTAACGAGAGATACTGAAGGAGCTCTGTGGGGCAACCACTTATCAGTTGGCACAGAAGTATTTCTGTGTTTTAATTACTAGCATGTAAAAATGAACCAGGTAGGCCAAAAACAAACAAACAAACAAACAAACAAACAAACAATCAAAGAAACAAAAACCCCAGCATGGCTACGTGGCTATAACTTTGCCTGCTGCCTGAATATAAACCTTGCTTATACATACATATTTTAACATATGTAAGTGTATCATTTGTAATTACTAGCCCAATGGAAGTTTATATTTTATTCTTAAGGTAAATAATGTCAAATTGCCCTTCACAAAAATGCACTAATTTATTCTACTAACAAATCTTCAGCAATGTCATTTTTTTCCTTTTTGTCTACATGTGTATATTTTAATACTTAATATTATCAAATTTTAATCTTTTCTTCTTATATGTTTTTAGAAATGTGGATGGCTCTATTTTTCACTTGTAAAATTATGAGTGAGACTGAGTGTCTCCTCATAGGTTTAGATGATTAGAGTTTCTTTTTCTGAGCTCAGTCACTTTGAGTACTTTGTACATTTTGCTATTGAGTTTTCATTTGTTTTTTATGGATCTTTAAGAGTTTTAAAAATATGTTTAAAGAAATTAGTCTTTTGTCTACCATATTTGTCAGCTTCATTTTTCAAGTTTGTATCTTTTGGCTTTACTGGTGTTTTTAAATACACAGGAAACTTTCATTTCTATGTAGTCAAAATTATCAGCCTTTTCCTTTTCGAATTCTAGGTCTCGTGTCACTTTTTAAAAGCCTTTTCTATTCCAAGTTTATTAAAAATAGTCATCTGAGTTCTTTTTTAAGCACTCATTTATGGTTTTAGTTTAAAATTTTTTTAATCCATCTGGAATTTATTTTAGTATAATGAGTGAGGTAGGAATCTAGCATAATTATTTTCCAAATGACTGGCCAGTCATCCTAACACTATTTATTGATTAATCAGTTTTTCCTCCACAGAATATACTAAATTTTTAAATGTATTCTTAAATTCGCATCCATTATTATATCTTCTTATATGTTTCATTGATCTTTTTATTCTTGTTCCAGCATCATACTATTTTAATTACCATAACTTTATAATATGTTTTAATATTTAGCAGGACTGTCAACTTTATTGCTCTTTTGTTTTAGATTTTCCTCAATAATCTGATGGATCAAAAAATTTGCCACATAAAATTTTGAATTTTTTTCATGTTTCACAAAATTAGTTTTCTAATTGAGATCAGCATGAATTCATAGATTAAATTAGAGATAATTAGTATCATTAAAAAGTTGATTCTTTCTAGAAAAGAAAATGTTATCTTCCAATATAATGACATCTTCAGTGGAGTTTTAATGTTGTCTTTGTTCTTTTAAAAAAAGTTTATCTCTAGATTTTTGATTGTTGATTTCTATTGTGAATTGGATCTTTTCTTTCTGTACAATTTCAAGCGAATTTTTTGGTGTATACAGAAAAGTTATTGATTGTTTTATTTTTTTTCATCTAGTATGCTAACTGAATTCTAATTGTTTCCCATTGTTTTAACTTGCTTCTCTTGGGTCTTCTAAGTAAATAACCACACCACTTGCAAATACTGCCTCCTCTTTTACACTATTTGTATCTTTTACTTAATTCTCTTATCTAATTGCATTTTTCAAAATAGAAAAAATATCAAAGTATTAGGAAAAAGATGGAGAATTTCTCTAGGGACAATACCATATTAAGAATCTAGGATAAAATAAAATGCTAAGAATAACTCTTCTTGTCCAGGGAAGCTAATTTTTTATATAGTCTTCATTATATGAATCATTTTTGGTCATATTTTCAAGCTCAGCACACATCTCCTACCCCATAATTGCTCTAATAATTTTAAAATAGCAATTGATAGCTGTGGACAGCTGTAAATAACCAAAATGAAAGGCATTCACACTATGTTTTCAAAACATACTTGTTTAGCTTTATTTTAATAACTCAAACCATATGGAAAAGGCAAATTCTCCCTCACAACACGTTCTACAAACAGCATGCAGTAAATGATAGTATTTGACAAGTTTTTACCAACTTATTTATTTTCAGAGACAGAAAAGCCAATTGTTATAATCAGTTTAAAGTGAAAAAAATGTACCTTCCCAATCCAAGGGTTTTTTTTTTGTTTTTGTTTTTTTGCCTGTGTTAAATCATGTTTGTACAACAGTAGTTTTGCTGCACAGGTTGCTGTATATCCATTTCTACTCCCTTTCTTCCTGTTCCAGAAGCTGAAGGGTCAATAATACAATGGTGCCTATTAAACATCATTTGGTAATGAGGTTGGTAACTTCTAGAAGATCAAAGTTGAAGACATCAATGGATTTCCAGATATTCCGATGCCCTTGAATATCAACTTGTTAGGGACAGGTGTAAGTTGGGAGCATTAACCACAGTAAAAGAGGAGGGGGGCAAAAGTGAGGAGGGCAATGAGCATTTGGCACCTAACCCTCAGCGACGGTAAGAACTTGCAGTTAGGGACTTTTACCCATGTAGAGAAACTAGGAGCTCATGTCTAAAGGTGACATTTTTGTCATTAACATACATTAGCATAGTAAAAATCACACCCATCAGTGCCATGACAGTTTACAATTGTCATGGCAACCCCTGGAAATTACTCTATAAGGATAAAAATGGGGAGGGCTCTTAGCTCTAAGAATTCTCCACCCTTTTCCCAGGACTGTAATGAATATCCCATCTACTATTTAGCATATCATAAGGTATTAACATAAAAGTAAAAGTGTGATAATACCCCAGTGTCTTCTCCACTCATGGAGATAGACCCATTTCCCCTCAGGAAATATACTTTCGCTTTCTATTCTGTACTTCAAAGCCTGCAATAAAAGCTGCTTGTGTGGAAATGCTAGTGTCTATCATCAGTCCCTCATACCTGCCCGGCTTGTGATTCTTATGATCCAGGAGCCAAAGAACCAGGGAAACACCCCTCTAAAAATTCAACCCTAACAAACTTGCAAAACTGAAGACTGAGCTTCATAGCACCTAAAACCACCAACTCAGTCTCCTCAGCTGAGATGCCTTAGGAACAGAACATGAGGAGGAGTAATGTACAGAAGTTGGTTATTCAAACCTGTACCTCCCTCTCTAACAGTGATTGGGGGCGAGGAGTGAAAGTAACTAAAGACACCCAGATTTGAACTGTGAACATTTATTTACATGGGATAAAAAGCAACCCTTCTGGTATGCTTATGTGTATCTTGCACATTGAACACGTGGGCTTGGAGCTTGAGCAGAGAGAGATGAGAAGATGAAAGTGATGCCTGCTAGAGGTTGAATGAAGCCAAAATTATGATATCTTGGAGAAGAATAGGGAATTCTGCAGCTGGTTAATTCTACTATCTTTCCAGGTGAACACAAGTGGCTCTTATCTATACTCATTGTGAAGCTGTATTTTTCTACTTTGAGGGAAGAATTAAGCTAATGATTTGTTTATATTTTATTTTCATCTCTATTGAAGATTTAGTCTTTCTCCTTGAGGTGGCTATTCTAAGTTAGTTAAAAATACATATAAATGACTAAATTTAGTGAAACTGTGAATGATCAAGATCTAGGTTTAGGGGATCTTATAGCCAAGTACACAGAGAAAGCTTTTCATAAGAACGAGTAGCATAAGAAGAGAAAAGGGACAGAGCTGAATAAGAACAAAGGTATAGTCTATATTTTGAGTGTTGAAAAATAAAGATAAGGTAAGATAAGCAATAATGTAGGCTCAGATGATGCTTCATAAATTGTTATATATGCTGTAGATATTTGGTTACAGTTGACTGCCAAGTTCTAAAAAATTGGAAACAGGAAGAGCTTGCAAGGACAGTGATTTTCAATTTGTTAAGTTGACCAAGAAGCCATATCTCTTGCTACTCTGTCCCTCTACTCCAAAACAGTTACACATTTATGTCATTATATGACCAGAAACAATTTTATTATCATAAACTGAAATTGTGTTAGAGGCATGAGGGTTTCTAAATCTTAAAAAGAAGAGCATATAAAATATATCAGAAAATTATACATTTAGGAGGATAGATATTACCTATTTTAGTTACCTACTTACCCAATTTAAAAGAAGGATGGGCCTTACTGGTTGAGTAATAATTCTGAACTTAATAATTTCATACCAAATTATTTTGACATCCTGCTAGAAGATAAGGAAAAGCAGGCACCAAAATCTCAAGAAAGAAAGAGTTCTAGAAAAACTAAAACTTGAGAAACTCCGTCCATTAAATTAAATTGAATGGGATTTGAAAAAGAGAAGAAAAGCTAAGACAGAAAGCGTCTTTATTCATCTGTATTCTTTAGATATCCCAGTAACTATTCTGTGTGTTTAAGGTCTATATTTTTCTAGGAACAAAATAGCAAAGTAGAAATAAAATGCCTCTATAATTTCTTAGGCAACTTAAAAATTATATTCTAATTATGTTGATGAAAATCATTCCCATGTTCTTAGTACTGGGAAACTGTTGCTTCTTTAGTGAATTAATTAGGACTATTTCAGTAGTAAGAGACAGAAACCCAATTCAATTGACCTGGAGGGAAACAAATGATAATTTATTGATACATGTAGCTAGGAAGGATACAAAGGTAAGTTATGAAATCAAGGAAGAATTGAGCTGCAGTTGAAACTTACTGCCACCAGAATTGTGTTCATCTCTCTACTTGTTGTGCTTAATTGATTTTTTTTTTTTTTTTTTTTTACTTCCCACAGAGTCTCCATTCTGGTTTGTTTTGTAACAAAGCAAATGGTCCATAAGGAGTAGAGAAGGAGAGCCAATGCTTAAGTTGCTCCTTCTCTCCTTCCATCCACCAAGATGCATATTTTTCTTCAGTACAAACAGTGCAGGTGCTAAGGATTAATGTTCTAAGCCTGGAGAGTCACAGCAGTTACTCAACCAGACAACTTGGGTAAATGGTACCAGCATGGAACAAAACCTCTATCATATTTCCCAATTTTTGAGGTTTCTTTGAGGTGTTGAGAAAAAATCTCCTTTAGTGGGTCTAGACAGATTGGCAATCTCAAAGACCAATCCTTCAGGTAAAAATGGATGATTAAACGTACACACATCCAATTTTAGTCCTCCATCTCCAAACCCCATTTAAAAAAAACCACAGAAGGGATTTTTGAAAAAGAAACGAAAACAAAAAGATTGGGAAAAAAACAGAAGAGGAAAAATAGCATAAAATTTTGGGAGCTGGTAAGCAGATGAAAAGTGGTACTGATTTAGCATAACTAAGAAAGCTAAATCTCAAGCTGGCAGTGAAATCAGTAAGGAATGAATACAGTTTATTTTAAAGAATCCTGTAAAAATGTTAGGAATTAGTGGCACACAGTTCTCTTGGAAGTGGGGATGAAGGAAACAACTAAAATAAAGAGAATTGGTAAAAAGCTATTTAAAAAGCAATTAGAGGCCAGGCGTGGTGGCTCATGCCTGTAATCCTAGCATTCTGGGAGGCTGAGGCGGAAGGATCGCTTGAGGTCAGGAGTTCACGACCAGCCTCAGCAAGAGTAAAACCCCGGTCTTTACTAAAAATAGAAAAATTAGCCAGGTATGGTGGTTCAAGCCTGTAGTCCCAGCTACCCAGGAGGCTGAGGTGGGATGATCGCTTGAGGTCAGGAGTTCGAGACAAGCCTCAGCAAGAGGGAGACTCCCGTCTATACTAAAAATAGAAAGAAATTAGCCAGGCAACTAAAAATAGAAAAAATTAGCCAGGCATGGTGGCACATGTCTGTAGTCCCAGCTACTTGGGCGGCTGAGGCAATAGGATCGCTCAAGCCCAGGAGTTTGAAGTTGCTGTGAGCTAGGCTGATGCCACAGCACTCTAGCCTGGGCAACAGGCTAGAGTCTGTCTCAAAAATAAATAAATAGCAATTAGATCTCCAGATCTACCCATCTTTTCTATGCAGCTGTCAGATTACTCCTGCCTCCAATAGAAGATTGGAAGTTTATTGCTTTTAGAGGATAATACAACAAAGCTCTGGACTGGCAGACACTGGACACTTGTCAAGTTTTCTTAGTGAAAACAGGATTACGAGATGTCTAGTTCTTTTTCCCCACTTGATTCCCAGAACCCTGGAAGTCAGGCTTTTTCTTCCAGGAAGGATACTGGAAAAATATCCTCAGGGAAAAATGATTGTCCCCTAAGAATATATGTAAAGATTCTGAAATTGGGAGCTCATTGACAAAATGTCCTAGCCAAATTATCCTACTGTGATGCCCACGGTCAATAATTATTCTTTATGCTCAGATCTTCCAATCCGTGCTTTTGTCTTCTATCCTTAAATATGAGCAGATAATCAGGTTTACTGGACATTTGAAGAAAGACTTTAACATGGAATATAAAGAAAAAAAGAAAAAGAAGGAAAATCAACATGTTGGAAGAAACAGAGGCTATACTCTGAGAAGAAAACTTGACAATCATTAATATGTCAGGGAGTGTGATGACAGTAGAAACCCGAGACAAGCAAGAACCTTGGAAATTAAAAAATGAAAACATATTAAAAAAAATAGCAGACAGGTTGGAAGACACAGTTGAGAAAATCTTCCAGAAAGTGGAGCAAAAAGATAAAAAGTTAGCAGGTAGGGGAGAAAAAGTATAAACATTAGAACAAGAGTCCAGGAAATCAAAAATAATTATATGGTACTATGTGCCAGTCAGGCTTTACATACACTAAATCATTTAATCCTCACAAGAGTCTATGATGTAGGTATTTTTATTATTTCCATTATCCTAATAGGAAAACTGAGTCACAAAAAAATTAAGTCACACAGTTCCTAAGTAGAAAATCCAGGTTTCAAACCCAAGCAAATCCGACTCCAGAGCCTGAATATTTCACCACTTAGCCTGTCCAGGGTTCAAGAAGAGAGAGCAGGGAAAATGGAGGGGAAGAAAATGTGCTTTCCTAGACAAAAAGTCCTTAAAAAGCACCAAGTACGACAAATGAAAAGAGACCCACATCGTGGCACATCTCAATGAAATTCAGAAAACCAGAGATAAAGGGAAGATCCAACAAACTCCGGACACAAAAGAACAGGTCACAAACAAAATAGCAGGAATCAGAAAGGCTTGGGAATTCTCAACATAAACACTGGGAGATAAATAGTGGAGCAATGCCTGCAAATTCTGGGGCAAAATGACTTAAATGGACAATTCTATCTGGATATAAACTATTAATACCGTGTGAAAATAGAATAAAGACATTTTTAGGCATGCTAGGTCTCAAAAAATTTTCTCCCATACATTTTTATCTGAAAATTCTTGGAGGAGAAATCCATGAAAGTGAAGGAAGAAGGAGAGACTTGGGAAGAAGAGAGACAAATGAAATCAGTCCCCAGGGTATAAGCAGTGAAGATCAAAGTAGGTCAGAAAGCTCCACCAGTGATTTTTCCAAGAAGATGAAAGTAACAGAAGCTGATTTATCTAAACTTTTAAAGGGAGATTCAGACATGTGACAGACAGCTCAAGGATTGAATTTGAATTCATGATAAATATATAAAAAAATTTAAGTGAAGAAAATATGATGCAATTATTAACTCCAGGGAAAATGTTAAGATTAGTAGTAAAGGCAAAGTAATCATAATCATTTCAATGGCACAGCTTTGAAGAGCCTTTAAAAAGTTATACTGATATGAAAACTGAACAATGATTTAATTAAAATTATGCCTTAACTAGAATAGAAGCATAAGGGATGGGAACTAAGTGTATGTACGGCGGGATGAGGTGAGGAAAGAGACCAACATGCTTAGGCTCAGTAGGAAGTCAGTAGACAACATCTAATACTGAAAAAAAATAAAAATAACATCGCAACCATGTATTTTTAGAGATATGGAAGTAAATAAAAATATTTTTAAAATTTATTATTTTTCATAACATTTTTGTGATCTTCATAGAACAATTTAGCTCTTTATATATATGGATAACTGAGAAAAATAAAAACAAATTTCTTCTCATTTGATTAGTAAACATTTTCTTATGACTGAGGTTACTTGGAGTGTAAAGTCCTCTTACATTAAGCTCAATTTAGATCACTTATGTGTAGTAATTTGTATTGAGAACACATACTATTATTATGTATAAAATGTCTTTTAATTTTTCATATTGTAAAATCTCTTAAAATCATTTAAAAAATCTCTTCAAAATAATCTCTCCCTTAATGTATTCTATATTCTTATGAGCTAGGCATTATCTTCAATTTAAAAGGAAGTTTTAGAAAATGAGAGAAATTTTAAAAATTGCCCAAGATCTCTTAGGAATTTCGGGAGGGTAACAAGATCAGAACATACCATTCTGAATTCTTTGTCCTTATGCCACAAAATCATGTTGAATTTTCCCAAATATTTAAAAAAATAATAAACAAAAACTGAAATAATATGAGAATGTCAAAAAGAAAAAAAAAAGAAGCAACAATGTTGGCACTATAAATTCCTGACAGATATAAAAGTAGAGAAGTCAATTTCTTCCAAAGTTGTGACAATCATAAGTGAATAAACACTATTATGAATAAGTATAAAAAGCAGAATGAGTGAAAAGATCGAGTATATAACCATGGGATAAATATGGTATGAGGATAATTATAGTATATTTATGAAAGCAATGAAGGGAGAGAAAGCTAAATGCACAAACACAGGCACATACACACAACTTCATTCCAGCTATTTTCTATCAGTGGGACTGATTATTTCTGGTTTTGATTGGACAGGATCTTAGTTCACTTCTTTTAGATCAGAATATTATTTACATCTAGTTTATATGAAATCCTTTCTCTTTAACAAAATATTAAAAGGACAGAAACAAGTGAGTAGACATAAAGTTGGTCTCAGATTTCTCATCTATAGAATTAGGATAATAAAAGTACTCATTTTACAGAGTTGTTGTGAAGGTTAAATGAAATCACGCATGGAAGCAATTGGCATAGTGCTTCAAGCCATTTAACTTGAATTTCAATGCTTCTGTTTAGTTCTCTGTCCTGTTCTGCTATTTAGTAAAATAACTTAATGGACATATCAGTATTTTTAAGTGACGGTAACGTCCTTAGGCATGGTCTAGAAAGAGAAAATTGAAAGGAAAAAAACTGAAAAACTGTTTTGCATAATATGTTAATGGGAAATTTCAGTTGGTTGGGCATGGGAGTACAAACTGGGGATTTGGAGGTCTTGGACAGGGAAGAGAAGAATGTGGTAGAAGAAGAAAAGACAGTAATAAATATCCAGAGATGAAGAGACAGCTTAGTTTAAACAAGCTTCTAATAATTAATTTTACTTTTTCTTCTCCTATGTTGGGCATATTTCCCTCCCCAAATGTTTTGTTTAATAAAAAGTTGGCTACTCACCCAACAGTCTTTTGTTAGTGGAGCTTTGGGAAATTAACAGGGGTTAAGGATACAGACAAAGAAAGGTCACACAGGCAAGGCAGTGAATGGGGATTGGCACAGGGAGTGAGAGATGACTGGATCTTGAAGTTTCTCCCAGGCCCCCACCATCCTAAGAATTTCACCACCTGGGAAATTGTGGAGGGCTCTAAATTTCCCAGTGTATGCAGAACAAGGAGCTATGCATATTTTTTTGCTTACTAATGAAGGTGGCAAATTTGGGCTTCTCAGGATTAACATCATTACCTCTTCTTTCCTTTAGCTAAAATAATTTAAAGCATAAATAGCTATGACAGATGATAGCTAACCATAAGTGGTTCCCTAAACAATGACACATAATGAATAAATTTTGATTGCATAAAGGAAATGAATAAAAAAAGTTTAGAGTGTTTAATGTTTTATAAAATTGTTTCACAAGAATTAGCTCGCACAATTGTCATGAAAACTCTAAGGCTATGGAACCATTTTTTATTTTTAATGAGAAAAGTAGACTCAGTATGCTAAGGAAATTGCCCAAAGGAGTATAGCTTTCCACTACACAACAAATAAATCCAAACGTTAGTGGGGAGGAGAGAGGACAAATTTGACCTACTTCAAATTTTGCCTATACCCCCTTCTAAATAGATAAATCAACTTAAAAACTTACTACATACCTAGTATTACTGCAGCTGCCATTTCAAAATATCAATGAGTATGAATTTGGTAATCTAGGACCAGGATATCTTTTAAACTTTGCCAATAATTAAAGTGCATCTGAAAAGAAGTTACCCTCCAGCATGATTGTTTTATCAATATTTTTATGGAGAGACACTGCACATTCCCTTCCATTTTGGTTTTCTCCATCTGTCTTTTTCCATTATAGTTTAATGAAAGAAAACTAATTATTTTAATAAGGCCCAGTTCTATAAAGAGGAAATCTTTAAGCCAAAGTGAAATAAAAGCCATCTGTAAATAAATTATCTTATTATCAAAGTACTGATAGAAATATGGGATCTAAATATAAATATGGCAGACATTTAATGCCATTTAAAAGCAAATACACTGGAGGAAGCCAAAAGAAATTGGACTTAGAAACCGAACCATTACAGAGAAGAGAAAACTACAGTTTATAAACTAAATGTTCATGATAGAAATATATTGGCATATGCGTTCAAAAGTTTAAACATGAATAAGTGCCCAATATGTGGCCCTGTTTCATGTCTTTAAAATTTGGTTTTCTTATAATGACCCACTGGAAGCTCATAGGAAGTCAGTTTTGGTACCAATTTCTACTTCCAAAGTATGCAGTTTTCCCTCCCACTGGCAGTGATTGCTGCTTATATGGTTGGTGTTGAAAAAGCCAACTTTCCCTTGCTTTCTGGTTTCTATTCAAAAACAAAATGAAAATCTGTTGATCGAATACTGGTAATAGTAAATCTTAGTGTTTTTCCTGTTTTATCAGCCTTCCCATTAAATTGTATTTGAGATAATATGGTATCATTTTATCTCAAATTAATAATCATTGTGCTTACACATCGGATGTGTAAAGGTTCTCCGTACCTGTACTTTACCAAGATTTAGTGTTACTGAACATAAGGCCCGGTTCTGCCAAACACACCGTGCCAAAAAATTATGTAACAGTGGAGCCAAAAACCTGGATGATCACAGCAGCACATTAGCAACAATGCTAACCTTTCTATACCTCAACATCTGTGTTGATAAATGAAGATAATGATAGTGTATACCTCATAATGACTGAATCAACACTTGTTATTAATATTTATTATTTCTGGTTTTCCTTTCAGCATAGTATTTCATGCTGAATGTATTAGTTAAAATGTTTTTAGCTGTAAGTTTTAGGCGAAGGGAGAGCGATCTAAACACATAGGAGTTCATATTCTCACTTAAGAAATCTAGAGATAGGCAGCTCCTTCAGAGGCTCAACCACGTCAGGGTGTGTGTTAGTCAATGTTCCTGGAATTCTTTTGCTTTCTCTGTTTCCAGCTCATATCCATGATCAAAAGATGTCTACAGGATTACTTGAGAGTATTCAAAGTAGGAAGGAAAGGGGCAGGTAGAAAAGAGACTTTCTTTTCCAAAGGAGATTCTCTTTCTGTCTCATTTTCCTGGACTGGGTTGCATGCTTACCTGCAGGACAATAAAGAATAAGATTCCTACAACAGAGAGAGCCTAGTGAGAATTTATTTCCTGGGCCTGTGGTTGAAAGATTACTATACACACAAAATTGTGGTATTGAGGCAGAAGACTGGAATGGCATTGGCAAGGCAAACAACAGAATGGCCGAGTGTTTTGTTCCAAGGCTCCCTATGACCAAGCTTGACTGACAACACAGAGCTGAATTATTACTGGTCTGTTAGTTTTTGTTATTTTAATATGTAGCAAAAGAAGGCCAGGACTCATCATTTGTTTTTGGCTTTGAAACAATAAAATAAAGACCATGTCTATGCAATTATATAAGGATATTTAGGGTGTGTAGCTAGGCCCTTTTGGGTAGGGAGATTGTTTGTTTTCCCTGAATTATTTAGGTAAATGTTTTCATTCCTAACTATACTCTATATGTTTATCCACAGTCTCTCAACATAAATAAAGACAGATTTGGTTGGTTATTTGATAAGTTTTTAAAAAATAAATTAGAAAAAAAACCCTGTCTAGAATTAATCATATATATAATAATATTACGCAAGGTATCTTCCAACGCTCTCATTTTTGAAGTTCTGCATACAGCTGATCTTCAAGAGAATTACTTGGCAGTAAATGTCAAATGTATACAAATATAAGTATAAGTCATCTGTAAAACAATTAAACAGGAAACCATATCCATCTGAAAATAATGCAATTATTTCATTTGAGGATTTGGTTCTTTAGTTTAAAAATTCAAAGAATTTGGTTACTTTACATTGTGAAGAATAGCCAAACATGAAAATGTCATTCACAGAGTAAAAATTGTTTCTTATGTTGTCCTTAGGTTTTGTATTTATTTTATTTTTATTTTGTTTTCTACGAGGCAAGATTTTGACATCAGTACCATTCTTTATCTTTCACCCACTGTTGCCTTTTGTATAATACACACCAGAAGTCTCCCAATTTGTTGTGAGTGTCCCTTTACACCAATTGGTTTTAAGGTATCATAGTAACTGGTAGTTATACAAATATTCTTGAGAACATCATACGATCATTTATTCATTTTATCCCCTGTTGGCTGTTCCAACCCCATTTACTAATAATATTACAATATGCTACAGACTATACATAACAATATGTTATATTCAAAGACACAAAAATGCTTTAATAATTTAAAAATATTTGCGATGTGTGAATCAATATAGAAATGAAATCAAATTCCTTTAAGAGGGACTACTTTTCTGTTCTGAAAGTTTAAGTTTGTAAATTAAGAATAATTTATTCCCATGAAAGGCTTCACAAATTATTTCTAACATAAGGACTTTTCAGCACTTTTGAGGAGGTTTTAATAACTGCAGTTTCTGTTCAAAGAATATGTTGATCCAAAACTTTGATGAATTGGGTAAACTATAAGGAAGAGCTATGTAAGTCACTCAGATGAGATGGTGTTAAGAAAATATACAAAATCGACATCTAGGCAATGGTTTCTTTTCAGGAAATACTCAGTTCCAAAATACCTCTGCTAAAAATTAAACCAAAAGCCATGAATAAATAATGTTCAATCCAAGGCTTCATTTCTGATAAGAAGAGAGTAGAAAAATACATCATGGCCATCAGCCCTAAGAGGTGTGGTGACTGTATTCAGAGATTGTCATCTGTCGTCTCCTAGCTTTAATTGGCCTCCTGGGGCATGTAGAATGTTGTGTGTTTGTCACACTTGTAGAGATCTTGGCACAAACTACTTTCAGCTGTTTGGAACCTTAATGTACAATAGAAAGGGCCTGCTGGGTCTGGCATTTGCTGACATAGCCTTGGAGTCAATGGAAAAGTCTGGCTTCTTTTTTGAGGTTCTCACAGGGAAGGATTTGCAGACTGTAAAGCTTACAAGAAGCTAAGAATCACCTTTAGGACGGCCAAAGCTTTTCCCCGCAGGAACTCCAGGGAGTTTGGTTAGTACACTTTTTCTGCAGAGCCCTGGAAATTTTTACCTTCCCCACTTGAATAACATCCCCTACAACAAAAGATTTTACAATATTCTACCTAGATCTGCCACGCAAAGATATTATGATAGAGGATCCCACAGCAGAGGTGGCAAACTGCTAAACCTGTGGGCTGAATTCAGTGGACAGGCATTGCCTTTGTTTGTTTGTTTGGATCCTCCTAGTGTTTCATTTTGTTTTGTTTAGTTAATTTGAATTAGTTGCCAGCTTTTAAAAGTCAGGACATTTCACATTTAGAAAAAATCCAGATTATTATTTCCCTGGCAACACAAGGTCTGAGTTTCTGTTTGGCAACAGATAACTAGGGCTGGGTAGCAGCTGTCCCCTTTGGAGGGGACAGGAGTCTCAAGTGCCAGAGCTCAACTGGAAGGCCTCTTGCCTTTACATTCCCTGACTGGCTCTGCTAGACACTTGAATTAGCAATAAATGTGTCTGTAACGTATAAACTGAATGTGCCTTTAAAATACAGATTTCAAACATAAAGAACAATAAAGAATATTACATACAACATAACTACCTTGTAGCTTGCTTAAATAATAGGTCCTTATTTTGCTTAAGAATTTGTTTTAAAGAAGTAAAACATTACATATACATCAAGCTTCCTGTTTATCCTTCTCAGATCTTAATCATTTTTCTCCAACTATACAGATGAACTCCATTCTGATTTTGGTGGTCATGCATGCTTTTTTACTTAAAAAATTTTCTTACTGCTTGTTTTGTCCCCATATAAATGACTTTTAAAAAACGTAAATAAGATTACATTTCTTTTTTTTTAACTGTTAAATGAGATAGTAAATTTTTTTTTAATTTTGATTTTTTTTTTATTTCAGGAAATTATGGGGGTACAAACATTTTGGTTACATGTTATGACTTTGCCACATCCCAACCATGATTTGAGACATGCCCTTCCCCCCCTACAACGCTCACCACATCCATTAGTTATGTATTACACACCCCCAATCCCCCTACCCCCAAAGAATATTACTACTGTGTGAGCACTTTAGTGTTGATCAGTCAATGCCAATTTGATGGTGAGTACACGTGGTGCCTATTCTTTCATTCTTACGATACCTCACTTCGGAGGATAGGCTCAAGCTCTATCCAGGAAAATATAAGAGGTGCTAGATCGTCATTGTTTCTTATAATTGAGAGATCACATTTCTTTTCTAAAATTCTTCAATGACATTCTGCTGCACTTTATAATAAAATATGAACTTCTTCTAATGTGTAATCTCCAATCTCAGTTCTTACCACCCTCCTCTCAAAGCTTATGAAGGTTGGAGCTTTTACCTATATTAAGAACCTTCCCTGACCACTGTATCTAAAATATTTAATAGTTCCTCCATCCTGTCCTTCCCTCCTCCTATTCCCAGTTGCTCTTTAAAATATCACCCTGTTCATTTTTCATTTGAGTATGATTCACACATCACACTCTGAGATTATATTATTTGCTTTTTTGCCCATTTTCTGTTTCTTCCACTAGAATATAACTCCATGAAGGCAGGTGCTTCTCTGTCTTGTTCATGCTAGTATCCCCAGCATTTAGACTAGTTCCTGGCACATAGTTGGTGTTATTAAACACTTTTTGAGTGAATAAATGAAAAATAATTCTTCCTTCTCCTACCTCATAATTATCCTATACATAAGCTCTGCATTCTCTGATTCTACCTTGTCCTCAAGGAAGAAAATTATTATCAGAATGAAGTCCAAACTTTTCTAGACAGCTATTTAAAATATGTATAATTCCTCCCAAATTTTAGGAAGATAAGCAAATACCTTCCCACTGAATAGGCAACCCCTTCCAGGTGAGCTGGTCCACAGGTTTTAGTCTAACCTAGGTTCTCTGGGGGGTAACCCAGCTTCTTGGCAGTAGAACTATACCCCTCACAGTGGTGCTACCCCTGGTTCCATAGGTCCAGGCTCTTCCTTGGCAATGGACAATTGTGGGAGATGGAGGCCTGTAGGTAAATCTCAGGACTCCTTGTTTCATCTCTTGTTATCCTCTTCCTCCCAGCGGCCTTTCCCAAGAACTTCCTCCACCCTCTATAGGCTTTCTCTCACAAATATTCAAGTTTATTTCTCTTTTATAAATAATGGTCCTCAAAAAGATAGTAGGTTTAGCATCCCAGACCCCTGCAACCTAAAACTTGTATACTCTACCTACAGATCCCAGAAAGTCCAGTCCTTAAAAACATGGTGATATTCACTAACCCTCAGGAGACTTTTCATATCCTACTCAAATGCACACTTGTTTCTGCAGTGCAAGGGGGTGAAGCAAATTACACTGAGACCTCTACTATGCTAGCTAGCATGGCTGGAGAAGCCAGGATTGCGGTGAAGGCGGGAATTGGGTAAACTAACTTCATAGCTAGGTCTGAAAGGCCAAAAAACATGATTATGTCTGCTGCGGTCCTGTCATTCTGTCCTATGTTACAACTCTAGAAATGGGTAGAGGAGGGGTTCCAGGAAACAACTGATATTTAAAGTCAGGAAAATGTTTATATTGCATCTAGTCATGTAAATGTTATCAAACAATTTTTCTGAGAGAATAGGTTAATAGTTGATGAGCCATCATCTGCCATCAACATCAAACCAGTTCAGCAAGACAGCCTGGATCCTTTCCTCTGCCATATGGCCCTCATTCGGTCAGTAAGCTCAGCCTTGTTATTTCAGGTTTTAAGAGGTCCAGAGATAGATAAGTCCCAGGTTATAAATTCAGAAGCTCAAAAAATGATCAAGGACTTGGGTTTTTTCCTTCTTTCCCCTTTGTCATCCTCAACATGTTGTCTATTATCTGTAGGCCTTTCTGTCATGGTTGCTAGATGGCTGCCACAGCTCTAAGCATCACATTCTCGCTAATCCACATCACACAGCAGAAATGAATCCCTGCCTCTGTCCCATTTTAAAATTGAGAAAAAAAAAATTTCAAAATGCTCCTAGAAAACATCCCAGTACATATTATTAGCCAGTGTTTCATGCTTAAAACTATCACTGATGAGAGAAATGGAATATTCATAACTGGTTTACATTAATCAACATTCACTCTCAGGGGCTAAAGAGGGGCCCATTGGTTAGTAAGGCTTCCAAATGCCTGAACAAAATGAAAATTCTATTAACAGTGAATTGAATGAAAGTAAGAATAGCTGTTGAACAGACAGCTCCAGTAGATGCCATGGATGCCCCAACCTTACCCCTAGGTCTACTCTGAAGGACTCCTGTAGATAGTTCCCCCACACACCCATGGCTTCCTGTTTCACTCTGCTTGAGTGTGTTCTCTGCTCATGGGAGCTTGCTCTACCAGGAGGAATGTTCAACCAATGAAAACAGGAGGTAGTTAATTTGCTCATTAGTGGAAAATTTCTGAGATATCTCCCAGAGGGTCACCAGTAGGATCAACTAAGTCAGCAACGAACAGTGTCTGCCACTTGCAGCTCAGGTGCTTCTCTTCCCTGATCCCCAACCAAACGTTACTTACTCCTTTGTGTGATCTCTGTAGAGTATAAACCAATAGTATAGCATATTTTTTAACTGTGTTCCTTTCCTACTGTACTGTATGTTTCTTAAGGTCAGGGGCTCTGTCCCATTCATTGCTATATTCCTATTGTTAAGCAAAATACCTTGTACACAGTAGGTAGTGACTGAATGTTGAATACATTAACAGAGCCCCAGTGTGTGGTTTCTTACCTGGGACTCCTCAGGAAAAACAAATTTACAATCCCTTAAGCACACCAGCTGTTTCCCTCCCTTCTCTCTTTTGTTGTCATCACTTCCATTTCTCTCTGCTTCAACTGCCACCTCAGAGGTTAAGTATCTGGATTTCTCCAGGCAAGCAAGGTGTTCATATGGGATAAATATGCTCTCTATAAGTTAATGTCCCTCAGGACATTTATTTTCTTTACCCGTGTTTCAGCATTCCCAATCTCTGAGACAGATCTTTTAACCTAAACATTGCCTCACAGCTGGCAGATCGTCTCCAGACCCACTGAACTCAGCTCACTGTGAAAGCCAATAATTCACTGGCCTAAAATATGGGCAGCGGGGCAGAGGGCTGCCCTTCTGCTGCTGCAAGGAAATTTTATTTGAGTAACTCTAATTCTTAGTGACATATTTAGTGTATTCCCATTTTTTCCCCTAACTTTATGACCTCATCAGTAAAACTGAAACTGCCTTCAAGTATCAAAAATAGAGTAGCTGGGAAATAAAAAACGTCAAATGGACAGTGTAGTGGCTGCTATGCATTTGTCTTACCCTCACTCTTTAAAAATCTAAGTTCTATGAGAAAAAATAAATAGTTACTGGTGTCAATAAAATAGATGCCAATTCCTGATTTAGAGTGACAGTCACGGGAGGAAAAAAAAGCAAACTTGGGACTTTGAGCAAAATTTCTGAAAGTGAGGAAGAATGAGATTTTCAGGCCAATATGAAGCTAGAGCAATGCCAACAGAACTACTTACATCATGGGAATATCAGTGTGCTAACAGCTGTCGTGGTGAGGCTGGCTTCTCACACCGATATCCAATTGGCATTTAGTTGAATGCAATAAACAGCAATGACAGGAGTGTGAAGCAAGGATGGGACTGCATCTAGGGTCAGATAGAGTAATCTGTGAGATCAGTGTGGCTCAAATGCATGTGTTGCAAATGCTGGACTTAAGTGTGAGAAGAAATATGCAGCAATCAAGATTTCTCTTCAGTGAACAGAGGTTGACGCATAGCAGAGCTAAACAAAGCTTGAATTTCAGGTTCCTTTCTTTTACACAGGTCCCTTCCAAGAACAAGTACCTGATTTGTATCTGTTATCTTTTTTCTTTCAAAATGTCTGTCCAAATTGTATGAACTTCAAGCTCTAAAACACCTCGATCTTCCCATGTCAGTTAGATTAATTTTTAAAGGGCTCCCCCAAAATGTCAACCAACACTGTAATGAAATACAGATTTAAAAGAGTAAATGAAGAATTGCAATTTTGAAAAACAAAAATAAATGAAAAAACACATAAAGTAATTCATTCAATAAATATTTGCTAAAAGGCAAAATGTTTAAGATATTGTCTCTTTCCTTAAAGTGTAATTGAGGAATAAGACATAGGTACATAAAAATAACAATTCTCTTAAAATTGAAAAATGGAAAGTATTTATTTAACAAATATTGATCAATTGTGACCTTTGTGCCAGGCATTGCACTAGGCACTGGATATCCTACCATTAACAAAACATGATCAGTCTTATCGGAGCCTATAGTCCAATGGGGAAGAAATTTAAAAATTAAATAGGTCAATAAACAGAATAATTAAAAGTTATAAAGAATTCTATAAAAGAAACTATCAGGTTGCTAAGACAGAGATTAAAAAAGAAATCTCTTTTACATTGTGGAGTAGTCAAGATTTGAGAAGGCTACACATCTGAAAGAAGAGACAGCCATGAAAAGAGATGAAAAGAAATATGTTCTGGGCAGACAGGTAAAGGCCTAAAGTGGGAAATAGCTTGGCCATCTTGAGCAACAGATAGGAAGCCAGTGTGGATAAATACAGTACGGGGCCAGAGACATGAGATGAAGCAAAAGACTCTTGGTATATTCTGTTTGCAAATGAAGATTGTGTATTTGCCATATTATATCTCTTTCTTAACATGGGAAGTGATGGGATTGAAAAATTGACTTTGGTTCTTAGAACACAGTAATACAAGTAGTATAGGATCCAACCATTGCATTCCAAGAGATAATTTATAAAAATTACAGTAAATGAAGAAACATTATTTGTTGTTCTATAAAATTCTTGTATTCCATTTTCTGTCCAAAAAAGTATACATTCTTGCTGATTTGTATTTTTATGAAGTTAGAAAATGGTGAAAGTCCACCTCTCAGTGTCCCAAACAAAAAACATTGTAATTGGATACGAATACTATCATTGATGTGAGTCATAAAAGAATGGGTAAGGTTGTACTTCACCCTTGCCTTTGGAAGAAGTTAGCAACTATGTCCACATACCTTAATCATGTTTGAATCTTATTTTATCTTCCTTTCTTCAGTTTGGGGAGGAATGAGAAAGGAACAGCATTTGAAACTCTCTAGACTTCTGAAACAAAGGAAGAAATATTACAAGTTGAAGTCTGAGGAACTGTGTGGTAAAATTTTATTATTACTCAACATTAACTTGGATAAAAACAATAATTTTTTAAAAAACCTTTGGCTGGCTTCTTTCTCTTGGAATTCTGAATCTCTATTTTATTTCTTAATGAAAGAACTGATTAAGTAGGGCTTGATAAAGAAGAGGTAGGCAGAGGCCTGATTATACCCAGCTTTGACGCCAATGGCATGTAGGGTGGATTTTGATCTAAATTCAATGGAAAGCCATTGAAAAGTCTTAGCTTGGTTCAATTTATGTTTTAAGAAGCTGTATGTTTCAAGAAGTAACACAGATAATAAGTTCTATGTGGAGAGATTAGTGTGTTTTGATCACAGAGGTGGGGGCTTCTGAGTGGAGATAAAACCAGGCCTTTAAGTGAGGGGTGAAATTAGATAAGCAGGGGAGAGATTAAGAGAGAGCATTCAGGGTAAGGGCAGTGAGATGAGAAAAGGTTTTCAGATGGGCAGGAGTGGGAGAAAGTAGGGAATATATCTGCCTGACTGTGGTATATTTAGTTCTGACCAAATTGTAATGGACTCTGTATCAGACTAGCAACATTTAGGTAATAGGAGACTACAAAAATTTCATACGCATAACATGATGAAAGTAAAGCTTCAGACACATTAGTTTAGTGTAAATGTGAAGGCAGTGTCCATTAAAAAGTGGAGAAGTAAAAAAAAAAAAAAACAAGAAACAAAAATCTAAGCAACAAAATAAAGCTTGAAGAAAGATACATATTTCCTTTATTATTTCCAGTTAAGACCTCAAGAAGCTTGGCAAAGGTTGTGTAATTTTTTCAGTAGCAGACCGGGAAGAGATAGAGAACACGATCAGAATAAATAGGGCTGGCTAAAGGACAGGTCCCAAAGGAAGGGGACATGAGTCAAAATCACACTGAACATGGCAACTTGGGCTTGGGTGTGATTCAAGTTGATATTCAGTGAGCCTAATTTGGAAAGTGGCTTATAGTGGCTGGTATCATGTATATGTGTTGTTATAACCCTTACTCAGTGATGTCAGAGTCAGGTAAGTGTCTAAGAGGGTGAGGACAAAGGGGAGGCACCAGGAAGAAGAGACTAGTAGGCTAGGCCATTTGTTAACATCCATGATGGAGTCAAGGAATTTACCACTTAGTCATATGTAAGTATCCTACGTTGTACCTTGGATGTTCTGGATTCAAGTAGGTAAAATTGCATATCCCAACCACTGGTGAAAAGGGGCACCTAAGACATTACAAGCCTTAGTTCCAGTGGTCTGAGGGCCTGAGCAAACCTATGACTACCTAATGCAGAAGTTAGTATAATGCAAAGGAGCCCAAGACCTGGGCTCACATCCTGAGTTCTCTCTGTCCCTTGTTAGCTGGGTGACAAGTTATACGCTGTGAGACTCATTTTCTTTTTCTAAAATGTAAGGATACTAATCCCTAAATTGCATGCTTACTATGACAATGTTTTTAGAAGTATTTGATACAGAAAATGATTCAATAAGTGGTGTGTTTTTAAAATTAATGAAGTAATTAGCAAATACAGTCTATAGACTATATCAGTTGTTACCCTGAAGGACTATTACATAACCTGAAATACTTATTCATTTGCCCAGTGCTGTGAGATAAAGAAGTTATAAGGGTAAAAAAGAGTATTGTGTCTCTGCCTACTGGGCCAAAAATGGGCATACGCTGATAGTAAATAATGAGGAACATCAGACATAACGGCTCTGAATGTTGAGTGAATCCTTAAAGTGGGTCTCTGGAAAGCTGGTATCTCATGACATTTTAGGAAAGGCTGTTCGCAGTCCAAGGAGAAACTACCATCAGCATCAACCACAGGATGAAGACATTTGAAGAATGACAGAGCATCAGGTCACCTGGCAGTTGGTACAGAGGAAAAGTGTTTCACACTAATGAATCTGTACATAGAAAAGCCAACTATTCCCATAGAAGTGACTTTAAAAAACTGAAATGTTGGCTGGGCGTGGTGGCTCACACCTGTAATCCTAGCTCTCTGGGAGGCTGAGGCGGGCAGATTGTTTGAGCTCAGGAGTTCGAGACCAGCCTGAGCAAGAGCGAGACCCCACCTCTACTAAAATTAGAAAGAAATTAATTGGACAACTAAAAATATATAGAAAAAATTAGCCGGGCATGGTGGCACATGCCTGTAGTCCCAGCTACTCAGGAGACTGAGGCAGAAGGATTACTTAAGCCCAGGAGTTTGAGGTTGCTGTGAGCTAGCCTGAAGCCACGGCACTCACTCACTCTAGCCCTCTAGACCACTCTAGCCCTCTAGCCTGGGCAAAAGAGTGAGACTCTGTCTCAAAAAAAAAAACAAAACAAAACAAAACTGAAATGCTACTTTTGAGTAGAATGAAGGTAAAATTTTGCTCAAAAGCAAAGTTATTACAGAAAAGCAATGGTGGGTATTGATTAAGTGATATAATAGAGCTACTGAATTTGATCCTTACTTGAGAGAAAAGATTGTTTTAAAAATTCCCTCTATATGTTCACCTGGAACTCTGCATTTCCACCACTGGAGCACTTACTATCCTAGAATGTAATTGGCCATCCGTTTCCCCTATGAGACTACAAGCTCCAAAACAAGAGGAAGTCAGTCTAACTTGTTTATAGTTCTATCCCCAGGTCTAGTGCAGTGTTTGCAACATGGTGAATGCTCACCAAATACTTGATAGTAAATGAACACTCAAGCTACTGTCATGGAAAATACTGTAGTAATCCATGTGGAAGATAAGGTAAATATAAAGATTTTTTTCAAAGGGAGAAAAAATAAAAGAGAGGCAGCATAGTCCATATGAGGATATGTTAAAAAAAATGGGAAATCAACTTTTCCATCTGTGACTGTGATGACAAAAGAGAAGAGATAAAAGGAAGATTAATTCTGAGTTCTGAGTATACATTAAACTTTGAATTGTGGCCATTGCAACTAGAAATCAGATGCAAGCTTAATTTATAATGAAAGCAGTCATTTTATGCTAGTTTATGACTTAAAAGGGTAAATACCATTGGTTGTTCTACCAATGGAAAATTTTGGAAAATTTTACAATGAAATTGTAAGTCTTGGAAAATTTTACAATGAAAGGAGAAAGAGTCTTCCTGTATAAAATTCAAATGTAATCAAGTACTGTAAAAACAATATGGCTATTGACTTAGCACTGAAGAAGACAACACTCCAGGTCCAAAAAGACTAACTTTGACAAATGTGACCCACGGGCAATGTAGGATGACCAGGAGGTGTTGGAGTTGGATGTACACATCTATTACTATATGATACAGCTGGATGATTTAAGAGACCCCCAAAGCTAATGAATATCACGAGGAACCAGAAACTCCCTTGACAGCCATGTATATGTGTGTAAAATAACAAAGAATCTGAATGCAAGTGTTTGTACTTCATCACTCAGCCTGAAATTCTATCTGCTTCATTCAGGTCCAGAGAAATGTGCAGCTTTAGCAAAAATCAGTTCCTCCCCGAAACAAAATATTAATGTTATCACTGATGTACCCACTTTTCTAGGCATTCTTCACTTCAGATGTTTTTAATAGAACTCTTTCACTGCATCTAATCAATCCATATTAAAGAGCCAGCAATAGAACTTGACATTTCTTCTAGAAAATTACATGTGTTAATACAAAATCTGGGAATTTGCCACAGGGTTATTTTGTATTAAGTGAAAACTGCTGCTTATGAAAACAAAATTTTGCCTGAAGAAAAACTGCAACTTTTTATCCAACTTAATTTGATATAGAAATTTAAAAAAATGAGACAGGATAATATACTGCTTTTTCTATGCTGATATTTATCCACCAAATGAAACTACTTTTGCTGCTTGTGTTCCTCTGTTTTCTTTGATACAGTTTATCCCACATTAAATCTAACTTTAAAACAATAAACTTTCTGAAAGAGTAATAAAACTTAGCTTGAGGGAAAAACCGTCAAAGTTTGGGTGGACTAGAGTAATTGGACAACCAGACATAGCATCTTTCTAGAAAGACTGTGGTTATATTGTGAATAGTTTATATCTTTTGCTAAGATATAAAATGTTATATAATATCAAGAATAACTGACACTCTTATTAATTTCAATCTGATATGATAGATGTCTTTAATGTGAGAATCATCATTTTCAAGATATGGACATATAAAAAACATCTTATATACAGTGTAGCCCTGCCTCTTTAATACATTCCTTAATATATACTCATTTGTACTGGCCAAAAGATGATCACTAATACCATTAATCCAATCCAATCCATATCTGCTCAGTGTTTTACAAGACAAAAACACAGCTCAAATTAAAATCTCATATTGACAAAGTCAAATTTAATGACAGTAGATTAGATGAGCATGAAAGCTCAAAAGACAGGGGCATCAGCCCTCCATGCTTCCTGACAACTAAGTCTTGGCTGGCCAGACAAAGACTAAGTTTTGCTTTGACTTCACTAGCTACTCTTCCTCTACTAAAGCTCTTGAATTTGGAACGCTTCAGGAATTAGTCCTGGATGGTCTTCTTTTCTCTGCCTAATCTCTTTTCCTGGGTTGTCGTAACTACTCACAGGGCTCTAAATTGGTCTCTAGCACAGACCACTCACCTAAACGCCAAATGCCTTTTACATCTCCACTTGGATGTCACACATCATTCTAGAATCCATTCTTCCCAGGGTCCTACTTTAAAAATATATATATATGAATGAGATCACGCCTCTTTTCTAGTTAAATTTCTTCATTGGCTTCCATTTCTCTCAGGAATGGTAAAACTCAAATTCCTTACCATGGTCTGAAAGGACGATTTCTGCCTGATGATTTCTTTCTAACTCTTCACATCTTCTTGCCATGGCTCACAGTCTTCTTTCAGTTCCTTGGAGGAACCAAAGCCTTTACACTTGTTCCCGGACTGCTCTGTTTTTCCTGCAGCTATTCCTCTGGATTGCTCATCCTCAACTCTTGGGTCAAGGTGCAAAGACCACCCTCTCAGAGGCTTTCCCTGACCACCTTCCTAAAGTCTCTTTTCCCATATGCTTTTTCTGATCACCTGGATTTCTTTCTACTGTCGTCCCTCGGTATTCTCTGGTTATTCATTCCAGGAATACACTCCCTCATTCCCAGATCCACATAACCAAGTCCTGCAGTAGGCCTTGTGGAACCCAACCCTCCAAGCAGGCAGGTTTCGCATTTTTCCACCTACCACATTTGGTTAGAAAAAAATCCGTGTAGTTCAAACCCATGTCATTCGAGGTCAACTGTATCTTGCTTATTTCTTTTTATATTTAGAATTTGTATTTTAAATTCTATAAATGTGCTTGTGTTTCTCCACACTTCCTAGTTGTGCCATACTTCTTCTTCAACTAGATGCCTCCATCGTCTCAGGGAGGGTGAGGATTCCTGTAGCATGAATGCAAGGAAAAGAGAGGGATCTATTTCTCCAACAGCAACTGTGAAACAGGAAGCTTTTGATTTTAAGAGCTTTTTAAAAAGAAAGGGGTTTTGAAGAAAATGCTTTTTTCCTAAAGTTCTGAAGAAGTTTCAGTTTATCCACAGGTGACATATTAAAAGAAAATAGACTGAAAAGTATTGATTGTTGTAGATGAATTGATGGAGCATGGGAAGTGTAAATGAAGGGAGAGGTGAAGTGGCGATGAGGAGCTGTAATTCATTTGACGATTCTCCACAAGTGAGCTAAAGGCAGGGAGAGACTACAGGCCATCCTCCTGTCTCTAATAGAGACTCAGAATCAGACTTTCTGACATTGACTTTTAGCTTCTCTGTCTACCAGCTGAGAGACTTTAGTCAGGTGCCCTAGGTGTCTTATCCCTCAAATTAAATTATATTTCTTACCTTATATAGCCCTGAGGATTAAAGTAGTTACATATGCAGCACTTAGAACAGGGTCTAATAGGAAAGGCTAGTTTTATTCTATTACTGTCTACCTGATAATCTCTTATTCATTGTTTAAAACTGTGGTTAGGCCTCATGGCCTCTCTGAAGACTTTCTTTAAACTTAGCCCTTTTCTAATCCCTCTCCCCAAGTATTTGCACCTTTGTTTTTTGTATTTTTTTTTTTTTCAGAGACAAGGTCTTGTTATGTTGCCCAGGCTGGACTTGAACTTCTAGGCCCCGGCCTCCCTGGTAGCTGAAACTACAGGTGAGAGCCACCACATCCACTCTCTTTGTATTTACTCCAATTACTCAGTGTCATGAAGAAATTTACTGCCAATCCAAAATTGGTAAACTGCATGAGGATAGGTGAAATTTTGCTCAATTACTTTCAATTCTTTTTAAAGGAACAAAGGTTTCTATGATGGTAGTTTCTATAGCAATATATTTAAATAAATTGTGGAATTGTAGAATTTTAAATTCCAGATAAAGTTTATTTTCTCAAAGGAACTATCAGGCACACTGCTAATTTTGGAAAAACAGCTTGAGAGGAGAATTTATATGCCATTCTCAAATATTAAACTTTTGTAAACTAAAAATTCCTCTAAGTGATTTATTAGTAGGACAAGCAGTAAATACTCTTTTTACACTCTGAATCTAATGTTAATGTCCTCATCTTATACTTATGGCATCATTATTATAACAACACAAATCCATATTCCAATTATTCTCAATTGCATGTTGTCATGCCTTTTTCCCTCCAAGAGACTGCTTTACTTAAAAGGACATTACATTCACTTGTGCAATTTCTAGAAATCACACTAATTAAGTACACATGGAAAGATTACTTAGCATTCCAGGGTTTCTTCATAGTCTATATTTAGAGAACATATTAGCAAAAGTGGAGTAAAAACAAATAAACCATAAGTCAAAGAAATGATCAATTTTAAGCCTGTGCCCTGAAAGGTAATGTATACCTTTATCCTATATGATTGCTACTAAGCACTTATTGTATACAGGCTTTTAAAAGTATTAATACATGTTCAATCAATAACTACAGTGTCTGGAATCCTTTATAATTTGTCTTTAATAAACTGCTATTGATCTGTATCAGAAAACAACTCTGGAGATGAAGTTCCTAATCATCAATAAGAATGACTGAACTATAATTTAAGTCTTCAAACAACAGTTCTATTTTGGTAAAATGCTGAATTTCATCTTGGTCCTAAGAGTTAACATACTAGTGATCTTGATGATAAGCAAAAAATTATCTTTTGTCTTTCTTTATGAAAACTTCTCTTACCCACCTTGGTGTTATACAATTGAAAACACAGATATTGTACATAAATATTCATTTCCTTTCCAAGTGATTATGTTGCAACTCTAAGTGTATTGAGTATACCCTCTAATCTCTTTTCTTGGAATGTCCTCCCTCTTCCTACATTTTTTCCTACCCGATATACTTCCCTTTCTTATTAAAGCACCCCCAAATCTCACCTTCTCCCCAAAACTTCTCAAACTAAATGTGAAGAAAACTGTAATACCTTTCAATCTACATTTCACAAGGTGGGGAAGTTTAATATGAAAATATTATTTTGATCTAGCTCTCTCCTGCCCCACCCTAATGACCTCACTACTACTATAGAGCTCTGCCCTTTAATGGCCTTTAGCATCTATTTTCTCATCAACCTTTACCTGTCTTGTATTCCATTCCCTCAAGGCTTTCCAGTAATGATTAAATCATATTAGAAACTAATTTGAGCTAATGTAATGTATAGAAATAGAATCATTTATAGTCATGTGATAGGATAGGTATAAAACAGGTAATCTGAGAATGGAGGAGCTCAAAGAGGGCAGAGATCATCACTTACTAGGCATGGGAACTGGAACCACCCAGATTCTACCAAAATTAGAAAAGGGTTTCGTTTCTGTTGGTTTTATAGCTTAAGCTATATATTTTAAGTTTTGGTACTTGAGATTTTCTTTTTTTTTGAATCCCTGTTGGTACTTTAAAGAAGACAAATTTAATGACTAGTGAAAATCTTCTTAGAGAACACAGTGTTTAAGAAATCTCACAGAATAAATAGATGTTATTGGAACTAAAATGTAATGAATTACAATTAAGTAGCCATTGTAATACATGTCTTCTGATTAGATATTACTTTCCTTGAGCATGTTCTGACACACCAACTTAAAGGCCAAGTGACTTCATTCTTCCTAGAATGGCAATTTCCCAGCATAACACACCCTGGAATGTATTATTGTGGTTTCAAAATGGACTGTGTAGTGACAGATTTGTCATATTTAAGATGTTTTACAGAAAATAATGTGCCTATTAAAATATTAAGTGAAAGTTATTCCTAATTATAAATGTTGACATGTGTGGAGACATATATATAAATATATATGTATAATTTAATATACTTTTATATTTATATTTTATATTCATATAATTACATAAAAATATACATATAATTCAAATTTCATATATTATAAATAATTATATGTGCATATATAATTTTAAATTAAATTTCAATTTTTTCCTGATTTAGCTCACACTTTTTTCTATGCAATTTATTTTCTTGGTATACTACTTCTTAAATATTAAACTTGTTAGGAAACTGATAGGCCAAGAATAAAGTACGTGAAGTTTTTATGAACTTAAAAAGCAAATAAACTAATGCCTATGTTAGTAAGGGTAGGGATTAACAGGCAAATTCTCACACTGCTGGTGAAGATGTATATTATTACATTTTTTTCCTGGAGGACAATTTGTTCTTTATAGCAAATGCCTTAAAATTGTGACATCTTTTTATCTTAAAAAATTCACTTTTCGAGTTTCATCCTAAGGAAATAATTAGAAGAAAGAATAAAGTTGCATATATAGGGACATTCACTGCAGCATTGTTTATTGGTTAAATATACTATGGTATATAGGAATAATGAATAATTTATGCTTTGAAGTGATCATGCAGATAACATATGTTAACATGGGAAATGTTTATAACATGTTCAGTGAAAAATGTCTGATTAAAAATATTATGTGTAGGACCACCCATTTATAGTTTTAAAATATGCGTTTATACATGTATTCGATTGATCCTTGAACAATATAACGGTTTGGGGAACAGACCCCCCCTTAAAGTCAAAAACCCACATATAACTTTTGAGTCCCCCCACATTTAACTACTAAAAGCCTACTGTTGACTGGAAGCCTTACTAATAACATAAATAGCTGATTAACACATAATTTGTATAAGTATTATATACTGTATTCTTACAATAAAGTTAGCTAGAGAAAATAAAATTTTATTAAGAACATAAGGAAGAGAAAATATATTTACTATTCATTAATGAATGTGGATCATCATAAAGGTCTTCATCTTCATAATCGTCTATTTTTTTTTTTTTTGAGACAGAGTCACCTCTGTCACCTGGCCTAGAGTGCCATGATATCAGCTTAGCTAATAGCAACCTTGAACTCCTGACCTTAAGCGATCTTCCCGCCTCAGCCTCCTAAGTTGCTGGGACTACAGGCTTGAACCACCATGCCTGGCTAATTTTTCTATTTTTAGTAGAGACAGGGGTCTCACTCTTGCTGAGGCTGGTCTTGAACTCCTGACCTCAAGCGATTCTCCCGTCTCAGCCTCCCAGAATGCTAGGATTACAGGTGTGAGCCACTGCACCCAGCCAATTCTCATAATCTTCACAATGAGTAGGCTGAGGAAGAGGAGGAAGAGGAGAGGTTGCTCCTGTTTTCTCAGTGGTGGCAGAGGCAGAAGAGGTGGGGATACAGGAAGGAAAGGCAGGAGAGGCAGGCACATTTGATGTAACTTCTTAAAAAAATCAGCATATAAGTGGACCTTCCCAGTTCAAACCTGTATTGTTCAAGGGTCACCTGCATATACCTCTGTGTACATGTGTGAATGCACTTCTTCATGCATAAAAGTCTACATTTATAGCACTGTTCAACAGAATTTTCTATGATGAAGGAATCCAATACAGTGGTCTCTAGCCCTTCTTGGCTGTTGAGCACTTAAAGTGTGGTTAATGCAACTAAGGAAATGAATTTTTAATTTTATTTAATTTTAATTTAAATACCACATAAGGCTATTAGCTACTGTATTAGACAGCATCAATCAAGAAATGTATACAACATGAAGTTAACAGTGGTTATAATTTATTATTGTTTATTTTCTTCTTTTTGCTTATCTAATTTCTAAGGTTTACAAATGAATATGTATTACATATTTGACAAGAAAAGAATAAGGGTTCTTTTTTTGGGGGATTTGGGGAGGAAATTTAAACAAAGGTCTAGGAGTATCAAGACCTAGATTTGAGGACTGGCTCTGGCATTTATTTGCTGCATTAATGTTTACTTAAGATTTCTAAGCCTATGTAATACCTGCAACACCTCTCATGATGTTATCATTTCATTACTTTTGATTATATTATCTGATATTTTAGGCCAATGTCTTCATTTAGGGAAAGTTAACAGTAAAGCTGTATGTTTGTCTTAGCACAATTGCAAAGATATGGGATCAATCTAAGTGCCACTGATGAGTGGATAAAGAAAATGTGATGTGTGTGTATATATATATATTATATATATACACCATAAAACACTATTCAGCCATTAAAAAGCCATAAAGAATGAAATAATGTCTTTCACGCAACTCGGATGGAGCTGGAGGCTATTTTCCTAAGTGAAGTATCCCAGGAATAGAAAAACAAATACAGCATGTACCCACTTATAAGTGGGAGCTAAGTAATGGGTATACATGGCCATATAGAGTGGTAAAAATTGACTTTGGAGATTTAGAAGGGGAGAGGCTGGGGTGATCAAAAATTACTTGTTGGGTATAATGTATACTGTTTGGGTGACAGTACACTAAAAGCTCTGACTTCACCACTGTACAATTCATCCATATATCAAAAAACTACTTGTACCCCCTAGATCTATTGGGAAAAAAATAAAATAAAGGAAAATCATATCTTAAAAAAAAAAGTAAAGCATGCTTTCTTTGTCTTGGAATTTCTATGTGGAAAAGGAAAGACGAGAGAAAAAAGAAATGTAAGAATACTGAAATCAACTTATGATTATGATGTTTATGAAATAGGAAATGAAAACCAAAGCTTGCATAGAGTGAAATAAGAACAACCACATTTACCAAAAGCAAATGAAATTACTTGAGGCAGAGTTATTAATTTGAATGAAACCTTTGGCATGTGTCTTATAGCTAACCATTAAACATTTTAATTAGACATAATAAAAACAAAAACATTTGTCTAAGAATATATCACTGATTAGATGAGCTATCCAAAACATTAATAGAAGCTATGCACTCTCATTTAATTAAATTTCACTAATTAAATTTTAAAATCCACATGACTGTGCAATAAAATATGGCATTTTGTATGCCCAGTATATAATAACGTGGTAATTGGAAAGCAGTTCTCTGACTTAAAAAATTGGTAAAGGATCTTCTTAAGATAATATTTTTTAAATTCAGAAAAACCCGACTCAAAGAGTTCTTAATTCAATGAAAAGGGTCATTGCTTCATGAGGTCAACAGAAACACCCTCATAGCAGTACTTAAAAAAAAATAACACATTAAAAGCACTGACTTAAAAGTCAGATGAACACAAAATTATCAATTTTATAGTTATAAGTTAAACCAGACATAGAGTATAATGGTGCTTGGAAGCCAAGATTTAAAGAAACTCAAAAAGCTTTGTCTTTAATTTTCTGGGGTTTATTTTTCTTTAAAATGTTCATATGGAATAATATTTTTAAAGACTTCTAAATGTGTCTTAGGATATCCCTGTAGGATTCAAACAAGAAGTCACAAAGAAATGAACTATAATTATGCAAAAAAGGAAATAAATAGAGAGATATTCATTAAATATATTAAGAGAAAGAAAATAAAAAGAATATCTCAACTATCCCAATGAGTATTTTGAAGAGTTATTAACTTTTTATCTATCTTAGAAAAATTGATTTGTGATCCAATTCTTCTGGGTGGCTATAAGTGGATAAAAGACCAA
Organism: Avahi laniger; assembly: GCA_963575035.1. Taxonomy (NCBI): domain Eukaryota; kingdom Metazoa; phylum Chordata; class Mammalia; order Primates; family Indriidae; genus Avahi; species Avahi laniger. Next base: position 102,001 of record CAUYSK010115473.1, read on the forward strand.
AAGATTGCACTAAAATATATGAGAAAATAGATATTTTTCTAAACTGAAAAGTTTCCAATTTGTAAATTCCAATTCTTTCCTCTTAGGTTTCTTAAGGAATTAGCTGAAGTCATCATAAGCCACTAACAATTATTTTTAAGAGCTGGGGAGACTGGCCAGATGCCAATGGACTAGGCTTTAAGTGCTTATAACCACAAGGAGGGAAAATAACAATGTTAGAAGATATAGATTCATAACATCAACTATATAATTCAGAAAATATCAATATACTTCAAAGAAATAGTTTTGCAGTCATTGAGACCATGGGTAAACAAAAATTAAAACAATTTGACTCGTCTTTGAATATTATTAAAAATGAACATAGTGATTATTTCTAAGTTTTTGCATTTGAGCATGAGCTACCAATATGATAGTGTTTTGTAGTTTATAAATTATTTTTCCTGTCATCTTTACAGATTCACCATAAAACTATGAGTTAAGATTAAGATGCAAAACCTCAGAAAATTAGTAAATTTATCTAAGATAAGTGACATTAATGGGGCTTGAAACTAGGTTTCCTGATTTTAAGGCTGGTCCTCTGGCCTTTGTGACCACTCTGGGGCAGAATCACACCAACTACATAGCTGTTTATTGATCTTTATGCATTTATTGAACTTTATGCATTCCTAGAGTTAGGGACCAAAGGCCTGATGAATCTTTTCTTTCCCGCCCCGCACCCCGTACCCACGCAGCTATCCGTAATACAGGCAGTGTGGTTACTTCCTAATACCCAATTATACTTGCTTTAAGGTATGAGCTCAATCACACGTCCCTCTGTTTGGAATACAGCAGATCATTACCATTAACTTAAAACATAAACTCTAGTCTAGACCTGCTGATTCTTTTAACAACATACAATATCAAACCCATATGTAAGCATTATTATAAACTGCTGTTCTGAAATGTCAGGAAACTATTGTCCCAGGGACAGTGAATCATTAGAACCACATAATTACTTAGTTTTAAAGAAAAAATTTGTAACAGGAAAGAGATATTTGGTACGTCACTTGCAATTTGCTGGTTCTTCTCCTTTCCCGAGAATTCTTACACTAAAAGGAACAAACCAACTACATTAGGAAAATGAAAACCTAGTCTGTAATTGATCAGTTATCTGTGGCTGTATAACACTAGTACAGACAATAAGTTTGGGACTCTCTGAGTCAAAAATAAAATGTAAGGTAAAGCTGTATTTACTTTTACAGTATTTGTGCGTGTTTGGTTATCAAATCATACCCTTCCTTTCCATGGAGTCCACAGAAATGTTTTTTTTTTTTTTTTTTTTTTTTTGATAAAGTTTGAAAAGCGTTTGCCCGGGGTTATTGGGTTGCG
>CAUYSK010115475.1:0-66850 GCA_963575035.1 Avahi laniger
AGAATCAATCCGAGAGCAGAGTGCCCTTTCTCCTCTCCTTTGAAATCACCTCTTGCGTCTAGTAGATGCTCAATGCGCATTTGCTGAATGAACAAGAGCCTACAGCAGGAGCTGCACACTCAGGGCCGAAGGCGCAGGCCCAGGGAATGGGTGATGTGGGCTTTGAGAGCGAGTGCTGGTCATGGAGACCTGGCAGAAAATGCCCATCGCCAGGAGGCAGCTGCTGCCCGCACCGGGCTCCTGTTTCCCTGCAAGGGTGCAGGCTGGATTGCCAGACCTTCCAAATACTCAAGAGGAGGAAATGTGGAATCATCCCAGTTTTCTAGTTCTGATAATGACTTCAAAGCGTAATTAAAAACAAACAAAAATACGCCCTGTGGTATGTCAAGGCAAACGCTTCTGAGGGCTATGTTGGGCCCTGGGGTCCCAGTTTGAGGCCTCTCGGGAGCACTTGACAGAACAATGCCCAAGAACTGCAGCGCTGGGCACCAAATGGGACAGGGAGTGTGCGGCAGATGACACCGGATTGCAGAGACTGAGGAGCCCAGAGTAGAACTGGGGGCCCCACTGTGGGGCGGAGAGAGGGCTTGTGGCTGGAGGTGGCAGCGGGAAGGGTGTACCCCTGCTTCTCTTATCAGACGGGTTTGTCTGTTTCCTTTCTAACCTCGCAGCCGAGGAGGCAGCCAGCGCTGGATTCTTGGGCTCGTGCCTCGGTCTCCTCATCTGGAAAGCAGAGCTGACAACCAAGCTCTCTCGGCGTGTGAAACTCCGGCAAGACGAGGGAGGAGGCACTTAGCCCGGTTCCCGACTGGCGCACGTAAGGTGTGCACATAAACCAGGTGGCCGCCCCATTCCCGCCGGTGGGCCAAGGGCTCCCGAGACACCAGGAAGGCTTTCCCAGGAGGGAAGCCACGTGGAAACCAGTTTCTGTCCCTGAACTTCAGAGGGGTCACCTGGGGGTTCATTCAAAACAAACACCCCCAGAAATAGTGAGAAGGGATGTCAGAGCTCCAAGAGGGTAACCTCTGCATCGTAGTGGCCTCCTGGGTGCACCCACAGCAGCAGGTACTGGGCTGGGAGCCCTTGCTCTTCTCTGCCGGCGTTTCCGCGTGTGACTTTGGGCAGATCCCTTTCCTGTCCTGGGCCTCAGTTTCCTCATCTGTGAAATGAGAGTGTCGAATCAAAGCTCTCTGAGCCCATCTTGGCTTTGGGGCTCCACGTGCATATGGGACTTCCTTGGGAGGCCTGGGGACTTGGCATGGGGCTCATGGATGGCTTCTGAATCTGTAAATGGGGGCCGTTGGAGACGCCACAAGGACATGCTGCACTTGGCGACACTTTGCGGTGCACTGAGGACAGGTTTGTTAGCTGGTGGTTTTTAAAGCCTCCTGGAAAGCAGGGGAGAAGATCGGCTCTGAGATTATGAGGACATTACCCTGAACTTTCTGTCTTCTTGATGAAGTCGAGCTCCCATTGGCCCCCTGGAAGGAGAACTGCCCATCCTGACAGCTGGAGGACTCCTCCTGGCTGAGCTCCTGGCCGCATCCTAAACCTCCCCAACCCGCCACCCTGCCCCTAGGCACTGCGTTTGCCCCGCCTCCTGGCATCTCTGTCCTTAATCACATCTCCCATCAGCTGAGAGCCACCACCTTCCAGAACCCTCCTTGGCCTCCCCTCAGGTGTTGGCTGCATTTGCCCTCACTCCTAAATTTTCACAGCACCGAGCACAGCGCGACACGTAAGCTGCTTAATAAATTCAGAGTCCAGACACTGCCAGTTTTTTGTGTGTGAGTTTATTTTATTCTATTCATTATTTTAATTTATATTTTATTTCAAAGTATTACAAACGTTTTAGTTACATAAATTGCTTTTCTACAGTTTCAAAGTTACAAGTGTGCCCATCCCCCAGATAATGTGCACTGTACCTGTTTGGTGTGAATTTACTCATTGCCTTCTCCGCCTCCCACCTGCTTGATCTCCAGTGAGTTTGTTTCCATATGTGCACATAAGTGTCGTTCGATTAGTTCCAGTTTAATGTTGAGTCTGGTGTTTGTTTTTCCATTCTTGTGATACTTCGCTTAGGAGAATGGTCTCCAGCTCCATCCAGGTTAATATCCCTCATTACTTTGGTTCCCGTTTGACAGTGAGGTACACGGGCTCAGCCCCACCAGGTAGTAGGTAGAAGGCTGAGATGGGAAACCAGGTGATCCGTACGCAGGGCTGGGCTCCTGTGCTTGGTTCTACCATGTACCAAGCAGCCAGGCAAACCACCTGGATGTTTAAAATATGTTGATGTTTAAAAAATTAGTTATTAAATGCTAAAAGAAGAAAGTTTAAACCACTGAGAAAGATACGAAGTAAAAATCATTAAAAATCAACTCTCTCTTGTACACACTCATTTTTTCGAGGCTCATTTCTTTCCAAAGGTAATCTGTGCACACACACACATATTTGTATACACTTGTATTCTTTCCTTCACAAAAAATGTTATTCCGTACATTGTCCTGTGACTTGTTGTTTATTGCTTTAGAAATACTCCGCTCCTTTCCTTTACATCAGCACGCAGAGATCTTGCTCTTTTGAGGAAGTTTTTCACTTACGAACCCAACTTCCTTAATAGATACAAGTTATATATAAGGCTATTTAAATGATCCATTTCATATTGAGTAAGTGGTGACAGTGTGTGTTTTTCAAGGAGTTGGGTAATCTAATCTAATTTGTCAAATTTATGCATGTAGAGTTGTTCGTAGTATTCCCTTATTATCCTTCTGATGTCTGCAGGTCTATGGTGATGTCTGCTGGTTCATGTCTGATACTGAAACTTCACGTCTTCTCTCTTTTTCTTTTTCAGACTTTGAGGTTCTTCAGTTTTATCAATCTGTTCAAAGAACCAGCTCTTTGCTTCAATGACTTTTCTCTGTTGGTTTTCTGTTTTCAATTTCACTGATTTCCGCTCATTATTTTTTCCTTCCTTCTGCTTGCCTGGATTTATTTTGCTCTTGTTTTTCTAGGTTCTTGCAGTGGACACCTCGATTATTGATTTGAGACTTTCTTTTCTAATATATACACTTAGTGCTATAAATTTCTCTCTCAGCACTGCTTTGGCTATGTCCCCAAATTTTTGGGGTATTATATTTTCATTTTCATTCAGTTCAGTGTATTTTTAAATATTTCTCCTGAGACTTTCTCTTTGACTCATGGATTATCTAGAAGTTCATTATTTAGTTTCCAAGTGTTTGGTGATGTTTCTGTTATCGTTCTGTTATTGATTTCTGGTTTGATTCTATTATAGTTGGAGAACACACTCTGTTATTTCAGTTCTTTTGAATTTGTTGAGATTCATGTTTATGGCCCATGATATGGTCTATCCTGGCACGTGTTCCATGGGCACTCCAAAGAATGGGTATTCGTCTGTCTTTGGGTGGAGTGTTCTGTAGATGTCTATTAGGTCCTTCTGGTAGAAGGCATTGTCCAGTGTTTCTGTATCCTTGCTGATTTTCTAACTGTTTCTTCAATTGTTGAGAGAAGGTTATTGAAGTGTGGAGATATAATTGTGGCTTTGTTCTTTCAGTTCTACAATTTGCATATCTTGCAGCTGTGTTGTTTGGTGCACACACATTTAGAATTGCTATGTCTTCCTGGTGGATTGATCCTTTCATCATTATGTAATATTCCTCTCTCTCTGCCTGTAATTTTCTTTGTTTTGAAGTTTACTTTATCTAATACTATTAATAATATAGCCATTTATGTTTCCTTTTGATTAATGTTTATGTGATATACTTTTTTCATCCTTTTACTTTCGTCCTGTTTATATCATTATATTTGAAGTGAATTTCTTGCAGACACTATAGCATTGGATCATCTACTCTGCCAATCTCTTTCTCCTTTAATTGTTGCATTGCACTATTTACATTTAATGTAATTACTGACATATTAGGGCTTAAGTTTGCCATTTTATTTTTTGTTTATTCTGTTTTTCATTTCCCTGATTTCCTTTTCCTTGAACACTTTTTAGAGTTTCATTTTGGTTTATTTATGATGTTTTTGAGTGTATTTTCTTGTGTAGCTGTTTCAGTGGATGCTCCGGCTATTACATTATACACACACAGTTTGTTAAAGTCTCCCGGTGTCGTCCTTTCACCAGTTCAAGCGAAGTGTGGAAACCTCACCTCGTTTTACGTCCCTTTACCTTCCCCTTGTAAATGTAAATATTATAAATATAAATAACATTTATAATGTAATTGTCTTAAATCGTCTTCTACACACATTGAGAACCATATAAGACAGTCTTAAATTCTTTGGTTCAACCATTAGCATAATTTAGAACACTCCAGAGGAGAGGGAAACTGCCGTATTTACCCACAGTTTTGCTTGCTGTGTTCTCTCCTTCCTCATGCTCCAAAAGTCCTTCTTTTATCGTTTTTTTTTTTTTATGTTTAGAGAACTTCCTTTGCCATTTTTTTAGGGCAAAAGATCAGCTGGCTACAGATTTCCGAGTTTTTCTTCCTCTGAGAATGTCTTGATTTCCCCTTAATTCCTGAAGGATATTTTCACTGGATATAAGACTTTGAGTTGACAGTTTTTTTTTCTTTCAGCACTTGAAAAATGCTGGGCCACTTCCTAGCCTCTGTGATTTCTAATGAGAAATCTACTCTCATTTGAATTGTTTTTCCCCTTTAAGGAAGATATTGTTTCTCTCCTGCTGCTTTTTAAGACTTTTTTGTTGTCTTTACTTATCAGAAATTTGATTATGATATGTCTTGGGTGTGGATTTCTTTGAGTTTATCCTATTTGAGGTTTGCTTCTTGAATCTGTAGGTACATATCTTTTGCCAAATTTGGGATTTTGTTTAGCCAATATTTTTTCAATATTGGCTTCACTCTCTTTCTCCTCTTTTTCCATGATTCTGATTACACTAATGTTAGATTTTTTTGTTACAGTCCCACAGGTCCCTAAGGTTCTGTGTAATTTTCTCTAGTTTACTTATTCTTTTTTTAAATTAAGATTGGATAATTTCTATGGTTCTAATTCACTGACTCTTTTCCTGTCCCTTCCATTCTGTTGTTGAGCCTATTGACTGGGTTTTTAAAATTTCAGTTATTGAATTTTTCAGTTCTAAAATTTCCACTTGGTCCTTTCTGTTATCTTCTGTTTCTTTGCTGAAACTTTCTATTTTTTCATTTGTTTCCAGCAGGTTTGTAATTACTTGTTAAAGCATTTTTATGATTACTGCTTTAAAATCTTTGTCAGGTACTGCTAATATCTCTATCATCTCAATTTTGGCGTCTCTTGATTGTCTTTCTTCATTCTGTTTGATATTGTCCTGGTTTTTGGTAGGACAACTGATCCTTTATTGAAACTTTTACATTGTGTATATTATGTAATGAAACTCTGGATCTTATTTAAACCCTTTTTAGCTGGTTTGCTCTAATACCACCCCAGCAGGGAAGGATAGTGGGCAGGGAGAGGGGGTCTCACTGCCTCATTAATGTCAGATGGGAGCAGAATCCAGTTTCCCAGTCAGCTTCCATTAACACCTAAGGTGGTGGGTTTCTTATTACAGCCAGGGGTGGGGGGGTGGGAGTCCCAGCTCCCCCCTAGCTCTCCACTGATACCTCTTTGGTTGGAAGGGGTAGGAGAGCCTAGTTATTGCGTCCCATGTAGTCTCCACTGATACCACGGAGAAGCAGGTGGCCTTGTCACCACTGAGCAGTGGCAAAAGTCCTGCCTCTCCACTAGGCCTCCTCTGACATCCCCTCAGTGGGGAGGGGTGGGGTCCCTTACTACCTCTGGGTGGAGAGTGGACATTCAGGCTCCCCAGGCACTGTGGAGTGGGGGGAAGGGCCTCGTCACTGCCCAGCAAGGACGAAAATCCTGGATTCCTACGTGGCCTTCTCTGACTCCCCGGCCTGGTGAGGAGCACTGAGGAGCATCATTATAGATTGGTAAGAGTGGAAGCGCAGGGTCTCCAGACCATGTGGGTGGAGCCACAGTTTCTTCTGTGGCATTTGGCTGGAGTAGCATAGTTACTGTCTAAAAGATTTTATCTTTTACAGACAGGCTGCCCTGCATTTGTTCTTTTGCTAAAGAGAGCGGACTTTTGCTGGGACTTGTCTGCCTATGCTCTTTGATGTTTCTGGGTTCTGGCTTTTTCGGCTCACACTCTGGGATATGTGATGCAAAACGAAAACCAAGAGGACCCACCATCATGTTGTTCCTTGAGAACTGAGGTTCCTAGTCAGTCTGCCCTCTTCACTTTTCAAAGTCTTCTGTTTTCAGTGTATAATGTCCAGGACTTTTAGTTGTATTTGGCAGGAAAAATAGGGACAATGTACTCCATCTTTCTGGAAGCAGAAGTCCCTCCAGATCTTGTTCTTCTGTAATGGCCACAATGTATGCTAAATGAACCATAATTGACTGAACCTGTCCCCTGTTGTTGGACACTTACATTGTTATCAGCCTTTGTGTTATAAATAATATTTTGTGCTTAGATCTTTGGGCCCTTGTGTGATTGTATAACAATTCAGGAATTTATTAACTGAGCAGAGTGAATTTCACTTAGTAAGTTGATCCTTGGGGTGGAAGATCGTGCTGGGGGAAAGACGGAGAGAAAAGGCGATGGGGGTAGGAAGTTGGACTGGGACCGATGTGCCAAGCCCAGCAGCCAGTAGACTGCCCCAGTTTATGTTAGGGGTGTTGCCCAGGTCATTCTTGACTGGCCTTGGCCCAGTCTGGTCCTGCTGTCCAGGAGGTGCCCCTCTGACTGCCATCTTTCAAGGTCTTTCCTTGAGATCAGAGAAGGGGCCAGTACAGGAGAATATGCACCCTTCTCCCTGCCTACTGGTCTTGCCCCCATGGGGGTGGCCCTGGTAAGGGCTCAGGGGTCTCCTCCTGTGGGATCATCCTTCTCGCAGGACAGGGATCCAGCCAGGCTCATGCTTGTTGTACCAGAGAGCTCTGACTGCGCCATAGTGCACAGCACACTTTACACGCCGGATCTCCTTTGGAGCTCCTACCACGCAGGAAGGTGGGCTCAGAGAGGTGAAAAGTGTCACCTCCAAGGTCACACACCAGGGAGGACACCTGCAGAACTCAGTCCCTGGCGGTCTGATTCCAGACCTTGCAATCAGTCGAATTTAGGGTCCAAAGTGACATTTGCAATGGGGCATATAGAAGCATATGACCGGAAACAGGGCCACCTAGGTCGAGGCCTGGCTGAGGGAGAAGCCCGGAAGGGAGGGATGAGGACAGAGGCAGGAGAGAGGAGGAGGCGCCTGCTCACACCTGGTCACCGGCGGGGGCCTGTGCGGGAAGATGGAGCTGGCGGGAACTACTCGGGGACCTGGCAGTCCGAAAGGGGGCCCTGCCAGATGATGTCATATAGTACTACAAATGCCAGAGGGGGGTGGTTTTGACCAGCCCACTCTTACTGGGGGTCTGGAAAACATTATGTATCACGAGAGGCAAAACTACTTTTAGCAGCCATGACAAAGACAGGCAGCTACACAGAGACACATGTGAGAGACACACCCAGGCTTACAGACACACACAGCCCAGACACAGCCAGACACACACACACAGTCCCCCAGAGCTGCACCGCAGACAAGTATACCTACACGCACACAGCCCCCCCCCACAGATAACAGAGGTGTGCACACGTATACACACGAGCACAAAGAGGTGCACACACACGCAGCAGGTAGACACACGCATGTGCCACACCGACAACAGTGAAGCGCACACACACAGAACAGCTAGAGACAGACACACATGCACACATAGCAGATAGACACACATGAACAAACACCACTCAAATAACAGAGAGGCGACACATACATAGCAGATAGACAAAGACACACATGCCACACAGAAACAGAGAGGCATTCATACACGTAGCAGATAGACACACACACACACTCCTGACAGACACGCACACTACACAGACAACAGAGAGGTGCACACTCACACGTAGCAGATAGACACACGGGCACACAGCAGGCCAGTGTACACAGACTGCCCGCTTGGGCACACACAGAGACAGGCCCCACAGACACGCATGCACACACGTGCACACGCCCACGCACACCCACACAGCGGCATATGGAGCAACCCTGCCTCCCCCCGACTTCCAGGAGGCTCAGTGGGGGGTGCGAGTTCCACATCTGACTTTCCTTGTGTTCCTTAGACTCTCGATGTAATTAAACGTTACATTGCATAATCCGGCGCGGGCTCAGCGGAGGCAGAGGCGGCTGTGGCAGGCTGCGGGATGAGGGGCTGGATGCCTGTCTCAGTCCTGCACCCTCCCTGCACCCCCAGTCTCCTCTGGCCGCCCCCTTACTCCCCTTGCAGACTCTGGAGTGATGCGGATGCGGATGAGGAGTCCTTGGGTCGGCAAGAGCAGAGTGGCCCTCAGAGCCGCCCCTTCTGCCAACTGGCACAGAAGCGGGGTCCCCGGGTGGATCAGGGACCCAGTTCAGGCCTTGAGGGAGGAGGGGGCGGGAGGGTGGTCTGGGGGACCTCGGGCTGTCCTGGAGCTTAGCAGTCAGTCTTTGTCTCCTGCTCTTGCTGGGAGGGGAATTCCACCTGGGCCTCAGGGGCAGAGGGGGACACCTGGATTCTGGGGTGGCCCTCTGTTCAGCAAAATGAGTGCCTTGCTCACTTCTCCTGGGAGGAAGAGGCAAGAAGTGGTCCATCTCCCCCCGTCTGTTGTTCTAAATGGGTCCGCGACCTCCCTTGGCCTCCATGGGAGGCAGTCGGGATGGTGGTTACAAGCCACCTGCGCGGGCTGCTTAGTAACCACGCGGCTCAGATTGACTCACTCCGCCTCTGGGAGCCTCAGCGTCTTCATGGGTGAAATGGAGGTGACGACGCTATCTCGTGGGATTGCTGGGGGGTGAAATAAGCCCTTGACAGTGTCTGGCTCATAACACTGGCTGTCACCTGGCCGGCAGTGAACCCACTGCTGGAGCACGAGTGTCCACCCACGAAGCTGACGTGGCTCTGCCCACGCTCCTACCGAAGGGAGGCCTTGGGGCCAGGCCAGCACCGTCCCAGCGCAAGCTCGGTTCCCTCTCGGAGCCTCTGTTCCTCCTCCGTGGAAGGGGGCTGGTGACCACGCGGCCTGGCAGGGTGGGGGGTGGAGAGGGCCAGCGCAGGGGAGAGGAGCTGAGACACTGTCAGGTGCGGCACACAGCAGGCAGCTTGGCCTCCTCTTCCCCCCCCCGCGTGTTCAGGCCTCCCTTCGGGCCCCTTAGCCATAATCCTGCCCCCCTCGGCCGCCTGCTCCAGGGAGCACAGAGACGGGGCCAACCGCTCTTGGCCCAGCCAGCCCCTCTGCTTCCGCTGCCTGGCGGGCGTGTAGGCTGCCTACCCTAGTAGTGAGGGCTGGTGTAGACAGCCCAGGGCCCTCCTGCCCGGGCCCAGTGGCCCTGGGGTGCCTGGGATGATTTCACCATGGCCAGCCTCTTTCTGGTGTGGATTTTGAAATGAGTGCCAGCCCCTGGCATACGCCAGCTGGACAATGGGTGGGGCGGGCTGAGGATAAGCCACCAGGGAGGCGACGTGGCCTCTGCCTGCTCCAGTCGGGCCCACCCTGAGAGGCAGAGTGGCTGGAAAAGAACTCTCAGTTCACATCCTCACTTGCAGCCGGTTCCCGTCTGCCACCGTCGCTGTGCTCCCAGAGGCGGGTGAGCCCAGGGTGGGGGCTGCCTCCCTTCGTGCGCGCACACACTGGTGCACACTCAAACCTCCACTTGTGCCCTCAGGCACAATGTGTGCAAGAGCCAGAGCACACCACATAGGCTCCTGGAGTCTCACATGCAAAGCCAAAGGGACCCACCTGGGGACACGGTCACGTACACGCATGCCCGCAGAAACACTGCCAGGTCCCAGTTCACCACACGTGAAAACATGCCCACTAGACACACACAACTGTGTGCACACATGCGAGAGACACGCACAGCACAGGGCCACTGCTGGGCCGTTCCTTGCTTCAGAGAGACATGCTGCCTGCTGCTCGTCCCATTTAATGCTGTCACCTCCGTTTTTCGGGGGACTCACGGGGGCGAAGAGGACTGCCCCAAGCCATGTAGCTCCTGCGTCGTCCAGCTGGGTGGACTCCCAGGCCAGTGCTGTCAGCAGCTTCCCACGAGAGGGGCCTCCGGGCTTCCCTCTGCCAGCACCCTGCAGAGCTGAGCCCGGGACCGCTGGAGAAGGGGTGCCTCCGAGAAGAAGCCGCGACTTTTCAAGGATGTTTTAAACATGGAGCGCGCCCTTCCTGCCTCCCCATGGCCCAGGACTCGGTGCTACGCAGAGGCAGCTCGTGAATATTCAGGACCCCGTAGACACTCTTCTCTGCTTCTTCCCCCACTCCTCGTTTTGTGCTGAGTCTTAAGTGAAATTGATCTATTTTTTTTTTCTTTAGGAAAAAGAAATCTGTCTTTTGTTCCTCTGCTCCCCCAGGGGCCTCTCAGAAGAGGAGGCCCCCCACCCGGCTTGAGGGGCACGCCTCGGAACCAATCGCAGCCTGGCATGGTTCCCAGGGCGCGGGGCGCGGGCACGGTGCCATGCAAGCAGATGGCCGTGATTGCTGGCAACCCGGGGACCCTGCAGGAGAGTCGCGTATGGGTGTTTACAGCATCCTGGTCCCAGCGAGAGCATCAGAATGGCAGACCAAGTGGTGCCCGGCACGCACGGAGTGGGGTGGGGGCGGTGCCCGCTCCTGAGAGCAGAGAAGGAGCCCCCTTCTTCTCCCTAGGGGCACCCCGGGAGAAGAATCCCACACCCAGTGTGGTGTCCCACACAGGCAATAGCAATCCCGTGACTCTGGGGGTGCCGCCCTCCCCTGTTGTCTTAGAGCACCATCCCTGCCGCTCCCCAAGGTCTCATTCCTCTCTGGGCTGATCCCCAAGAGAGCCCTGAATTCACTCACTAATTCATTTGGAAAATAGGTATGAGCATCTACTGTGTGCTCAAAAACCGAGAGGCAGCACAGAGGCCCTCAAAGTCTCTTTCTTTACCTTCAAAGCTCCCATCACCTTGTTTTTAGATTCCTGCATGTTTGCTGGACAAATGCACGTCTCTGTCCCCAGACTGAGCTACACAAGGGCAGGGCCCTGGAATATAGTAGGTGTTCAGTAAACATTTATTGAATGATTTCCGGGCTCTTACCCCACTGAGATTATAGTCCAGCAGGAATTCTCTCTCTCTCCTCTGTCCCTCCCTCCTTCTGCTGTGTTCTATGCCCTGTTCTCTTCTCAATTATACTGAAGCCCTCTGAGGACAGGGGCCCTGGCCTCTGCCTCCCCAGGACGCCAGCCATACCGCGGCTGCTTGTTAGATAGATCACTTGGCTAATATGGAAATGAAGCTCCCTCAAGGGCCCTGCAAACGTGCCTGGCATGCAGTTCCTGGAGAAGATCTTTACGAGGGTAAATCCAACCTGTCATCCTTCTGCCCATAGCCCATAAATGGTTTCCTGTTTCTGCTTCTCAGACTGATGTGCGAGGCTCTTCATGGTCTAGTGCCTGGCATCCTACCCTTTTTCCTTTTCATTCATTTAAAAGTGTGTATTGAGCGCCTACTATGTGCCAAGTCCTGCCCAGGGCTGAGGATAACCTGATGAATAAAATGCAGGTTATGGTTCTCATGGGGCTGATGTCCCACCAGCAGGGGGTAGTGATGGGGGGGGGAATGGAAAAAAAGCTACCAATTAACGTCTTGTACGTCAGGAGGAATTCAGAAGCGTGGAGAAGGAATGGCAGGCAAGGTGAGGGACGGATGACGAGTGTGGGAAGGGACAGCCTCTCGGACATTTGAGTAGAGATCTGAATGACACGTGGCCGTCCAGGAGAAGAGCTTCCTAAGCGAGGGGAACAGCAAGTGCAAAAGCTCTGAGGTGGGAACGGGTTGGCCTTTCTGGACCTCAGTCCCTGTGACAACGAGCTGGCCTCACGACTCCCAACACTCATGGCTCCAGGCGGCAGCAAGTGTGATGATCAATGTGCCAGACACTCCACCAGGGAGGCACAGGAAGTGGTGGGGACTGTGGCAGACACAGCAGGTCTGCAGTGGCAGCAGGCTGGCGCCACGGCGTGCAGCCCTGGAGTGGCCAAGGCTTCTGATATTTCAAGCCAAGCTAAATTTCTTATCTTCAGAGATGTGAAATCTTCTGACTTTGAAGTATTGGAGACTAATTTTAAAATATTTTTTAAAAACTCTGGTATGGCCACACAAACTCAGTCACTGATCAGATCCAGCCTGTGAGTAACCAGTCGCGACTTTGGAATCAGCTCTCTGTGAGGTCCCTGCTGGGCATGGTTCTTAATCGTTGGTCCCATTCCCAGTAGACAGGCAGAAGGGCCCTGGGGTCTTCAGAGGGGGAGTCTGGGCAGAGCTGGGGGCCCTCCGGGTCTGATTTCAGAGCCCAGGGGGCCTCGATGGCTGGTCAGAAAACCTGTCTCCAAGGAACCTCCCCTCCCAGGCCTGTGCCAGTCCGAGCGGAGGCCGCGAGAGCAGGCACGAGCTGTGCCCTCCTCCCAGGGCAGGACCACCACCTCTTCCACTGGCCCGTTTTTTTCTGGCCCCTGACAAGACCTGGCAGGGGGCTGGCTGCAGCCCTGTCTAGGGTATGAGCCTTCTGCTCCAGTTTTGTTGGGGGCCCTGGTGCTGAACGCACCCCCAAGGACCCCTGCCTGGGCCCCCACATCACAGCCTCACCTGCCCTTGGCAAGCTCAGACAGGCGAGGCCAGAACTACCTCATGGCGCTGCCTGCCCTGCAGACCCGCTCCCTCTGAGCTGCTTCGTTAGGGGTGATTCGCACACTGTCCGCCACACACCCGGGCCCCCAGCCCCGCCACCCCCAGCCCTCGCCGAGAGCCCCCCATTAATGCTAATGGAAGTCCCGTGGCTCAGACAGGGCACCCCGCTGGAAAGAGGCCTCGGACGCCCACCTGCAAACATGACCTTTTCCTGTGTAAGAGACAAGATTTCAAAATCAATCTGGCCTGTGGGGCCGGCCCATCCTGCCACGCGGTGCTGCTCCGGGAAGAGACCACGTGCTCCACGACATGCAGGGGTCAATGAGTCTGGGGGGCTCAGCTGGGCAGCACACTGGGGAGGTCGTTGTCTAGCCCGCCGCCGGAGCATTTCTCCGCAGAGGCCACCAGGAATATTTTGTGATTTCTCAAGTCCCGCCACGCATTTCAGGAGCTGGTGCAACAATAACGGCAAAGACCGTGCAGAGCCCTGTTTCCGGACATGCTGCATGGACTCAGTACCCGCCAGACTGGTGAACTGGGCACTGTTAGCATCCCCATTTCACATGTGGGGAAACTGAGGACAGAGAGGTTTGAGCTGCTGGCTCAGGTCATACAGCAATAGGCGATGGTACCGGGATTTGAACCCAGGAAGTCTAGTCCAAGGCCTGTGTTTGGATCTGCAGTGCTGCTTGACCTTCTCTCAGGCACTCAGCAAACACCTGGCAGGCACCTGCTCTGTGCCAAACCTGTGCCAGGGGCGCAGGGGTGAGTCCCCATTGGAGGCACTGTCCCAAGGGGAAGGGATGTCACAGGTCAGCGAGGGGTATGATGGAGGCCCGGGGGGAGGGCAGCCCTGGACTGCAGAGCGGGGAGGGGGGGGGGTGTGATCAGAAAGCAGAGTGGGTTGGATCTGAAGGAGTGGAGGGGCCCGGGAGCCCCAGAGTGCACCTTTGGGAGCAGGTGTTGGGTGCACATGGCGTGTGTGTGTACGGGGGCGGGTCCTGTGTGTTTGCATGCACGTGGGCAGGCCTGAGGGCGGGTCCCACGGGTACAACATTGCCTGGTCCTGGCCCCAGGGACCCAGCTGAGGCCACGAAGGCAGCCACAGCAGGAGAGGGGGACCCTCCTTCCTCAGGAGGGTGGGGGCTGCAGGTTCTTCGGCAGCACGGAGGATGCCGACAGAGCTGGAGCAGACAGCCCGGCCCTGCCTGTCCCCGGGTCCTGCCCCTGCGAGGCAGACCCCCAGCAGACAGGCCTCGCTCTGGGCTACGAGCCACCCAGACTCAGAAACCACACCCTGGAGGCCCTGAGTGGGACGTGGCCCTCAGGTGGACGTGGCCTGTGGAAGTGGTGTTAGTTTTTGCAGTGTGGATACCTTTGGGTGCGACAGGCCCTATCTGCTTGCCACGTGCGGCCCCCAGCCCTGTGGTCAGCACCCGAGCCAGCCTCGTTTCCGTTACCCACCCGGCCTCTGAAGGTGTTTGTTTCTGAGCGCTCCGCTTCGGCAGCTGCAAGGCCTTCACGGAAGCACGCCAAACAGACCTGCCAGCGGCCTCTCCTGGGAAAGCTCTAGTGGGCAGTTATGCCAACGACTTTACTGTTTCTTTATCTGCCCAAAGAGCCCCCTTTCCAGCAGGACGAGGGCCACTCCATCATTCCACAAGCACGGACGGAGAAGCAAGTCTTCATCAGCCCCTGTTCCGGGTGCGGCGTTGACCAGCGAGTCCGGCAGTCCCAGCTCTGCCCCCCGGCGCTTGCCCGCACGTGGTCCTGACAGTGGAGGGAGGTGCAGAGGGCGCGGGCAGGGCCTGCGCGGTCAGTCCTCAGGACCAGCTGGCACCGAGGAGCCCAACTACACGCTCAGCCCTTGCCCCATCGGCTCAGCCCTAAAGCCGACTGGGTGGGTCCAGTGTTGGCGGGGGAGGAAGTGGCCAGCGAACCCCTCCTCGAGGGTGCGGCCAGGTGCTCTGAGCCGCATCAGCCACTGGAAGGTTGATGCCAGCCCAGGAGCTTGGCTCCAGGACGGGGAGGGGCGTGTGTAGAGTGGATTAGAACAGCCACTCCACAGCAGAGGAAGGGGAGTGTCATCGTTATCCCCACTCTACAGCTGAGGGAACTGAGGCTCAGACAGGCCAAGCCACACAGCCGGGAAAGGACGGAACCCAAGTCTCCAAAGCCAGGAGTCAGGTGCACACGGAGAGGTCCAGGTTCTCAAGGGAGTAGCGTCCTGTCGTCCACTGAGAGACCCCACCCGCCCTTCCCGCTCTCGAATCCTGCTTGTTCTCCAGGTCCTCCAGCAGGTGTTCCTTCCCTGCCGTGGTGACGCTTCCATTCCACCGCTGCTGGCACCGCGCGCGGAGCGCCAGCATCGTGTGGATCGGTGGACCCCTGTGGGGCGAGCGGGGCTCTTAGTGCTAGGTGCCATTTCACCTTGGGGCAGTGTCGGAGGCTGCCCAAAGCTGGGTGTCATCACACACGCGCAGTACATTTTTGTAACTTTCGCGGATGGATTCACTTGACCAGAAGCCAGTGTTTGCGGGGAGACTGCCTCAGTGAGACTTCTGAAGTCAGCACCTGTGGGCTCACTGCTTAACTGGCCACGGGACCTTGGACCTGTGAGCCACTTTCTCATCTGTAAAATGGGGATACTCATTCCTCCCCTGCAGGGTGGCTGCGAGGCGCTTGGAAAAGGAAGGCACCCAGAGGAGCTCTGTCAACGCGCGTGCGGGGCTGCTTCTCTCCGAGACCTGGAATCAGCATGAGCCAGGGGCCGGGAAAGGCAGGAAGAACCGGCGCAGGAGAAGGGTCCGCATGTGAAACCAGCCCTGAGCGGGAGGCTGGGAAACGGGGTCTCATGTGGATGCTAGAATTAGCCCACGGACGAGTCGAGGTCTTCTGGTTACAAGTGACAGAAGCTGAACCCCAGCCAGCTTCAGCCAGAGGGATTTACCAGCTCGTGGAATGGAAACGTCCCAGACAGTCTGCTCCAGGAACAGCTCCGTGCAGGGCTCCAGGACCACACAGCCCCTCTCTGCCTCTCCCTGGGCTGGATCTCTCGCTCTGGAAGCCTCCCTGCTGAAACTCACAGAATAGCCGCCAGCAGCTCTGGGCTGACATCCTCCTGCTCCAAAACTTGGAGAATAAGAAGATGCATCCAGCATCCCCAGCAGAAACTTTGAGGTGCACTCTGATCGGCCCAGCTCAGTCACGGACCTGCCCTAAGCAGTCATGTGGCCATGGGGTCGTGATGTACTGACTGGCCAGGACGGGCCATGGGTTCTTCCTGGTGCAGCACAGGTCCTGTGGTCTGAAGTGGGGGACATGCAGTTGACCACAGGGGCTACTGTCTCCAGGCAGAGAGGCACCATGCCCACCTAATCCAGCCTCTGCCGTCTGATTCATTTGGAGTCACCCTTCCTCCCCCTGCAACTCCTATTCATCCCTGAAAACCCAGCTTAGGTGTCCACTGCTGCTGGCAGCATCTCTGTGCACACCAAGGTCACCCTTCTCTGAGCCTCTGTGGCGTAGGCAGTCTGAGCCACATACCGTGTCAGCCTCTGGATCATTATTGCTCCAGCACAGCCGAAATCACGCCTGAGTTTGCAGGTATGGGTGCATTGTCCTCATAGCAGCTAAGAAAGGGACAAGCCCCCTGCTGGCTGGGGTGGCCTGGCACCCACGGGCCGCCGTGTTCCGCCGAGCACGGACAGTCCCAGAACACCTACGTCGGACAAGACCCCTCGGTAACCACGAAGGCTCAAAACGAAGACAAGGCCACCCCGCAGTCTTGCTGAACACAGACAAAAACAGGATCATCGTCCAAGTGACAAAACTGCCCGACATCTCCTCTCCTGGCCACCACGTTTCTCCACCAATCGCAGCGGTAGCTTTGCCTCGTTCTGCCCGCCTCCCAGGTGAGAGTCACTGAGACACCCGGTCGTAGAATCACCCTCGCTTCCTGACGGCGTCCAACCCAGAGACAAAGCTCGGAAAGTCACTTAACACGAGCCGAATCCCATGGCAAGTCCTTCCGACGTCCTCTTCCTGAGGCGCGCTGGGTCGCGTTCCGTTCCCCACGCTGCAGCGCGTCAGTGGAGCCAGACTCCTTCACCTCAGCGTGTGTTCCCGGCAGTCTCCGGCTGGAGGGCACTGCATGATCTTGCAAAAGAGACGTGATTGTTCTTAGTCACAGGTAGGGGAACTAAGGCTGAGAGAGGTTAAGAAGTTGCCTAAGGTCACACAGCAGGGAGATGGGGACTCTGGGGTTCCCCAGAGCTCTTTCTGTGCAAGCCTGTTCACACTTGGCCTTTCTTGCTTACTGTTTTGTGTATGTGTGTGCGTGTGAGTGTACCCGTGTGTATTTTGTAGTCACCAGCGACGTCTGGGACGCGAGTGACAGAACTCAGCAGGGTTTGGCTCACGGCCCTGTGGTGTCTGGCGGAGGCCGAAAGCAGGGCTGTGCTGGGTCCAAGGAACTGCAGCTCGGAACTCAGACCCTGCTGGACTCTCTCCACCTCCTGTCCTTGCCCCGCCCCGCCCATCAGCCTTTCCTACTTCTTCGTTGACGTAGCAGAAAACATCAGCTGCCGACAGCCCCCAATTTAGCTCCAATGCGTCCTGACGCCACTTTACTGATTGTCCTCTGGGTGGGTGCACACCCCCAGCCACCGATGGAGGCTGGGAGGTGGGACCCCCGGCCGGTGTGGGCTCTTGCAGTGACCCACGTAAAACGGAGGCTAGGGTCGGGGCATTCCTTGAAGAGGAGAGAGGAGTCGGGACAGAGGGGACGTCTGGTTTCCCAGCCGGCCTGCGCAGCCAGCACGCACGGGGACCTGTCCTGAGACCTGGCGCCTCTACTCTGCCTCACACAGCCAGGACCAGTGTTGCCCACAGAGGCCTCGAGGGGCTTTCACTTCCCAGAGCTTTTTTCTTCCAACAAGGACCAGGTGTGAGGTGGTCAGGCGGGTCATCGTTAAGTGACCTGTCACAGGACTGGCTGGTTGCCACGCCTGGGGTCAGCCCCACCTCCCAGCACCCTGAGGCCTCTGGAGTCTGGCTCAGCCGGATGTCGGGACCCAGCACAGCATGGCAAGGCCACACGGGTCTCACGGAGCCCAGCTTGCAGTTGCCGGAGCCCCTCGCTCAGGCTGCTCCCAGGGGCTTTTAAGTCCTCTCAGACCCTCCCCCCATGGCCCCCCAGGCCAAAGGCAGCCTCTTCCCGATTTCTTGGCCTGGGTCTTGCATCTCCTGGGCCAGCTCCTGCCACCCGACTCCTCCTGCCACCCAGGCGGTCTGGGTCACCGTGCGGATGCTACCATGCCTGCACTTACGGTCCTTACAGCGCCACCTACTGGGCTTCCCGGGGCCTCTTGCTTTTCCCGGCTTTTCCTCCTTTCTGAACCCTACGGACCACGCCATGCACTGGCCAGTGTGTGGTGGCCTTGTGTGCCTGTCGGCATCTGTGTGTGTCCCTAGGCATGTCCCTGTGTGGCGCTGTGTCTCCTGGTCTGAGTTTTTCTTTCCTCCCCTCCCCATTGTGGGGGTTTCTCAACCCTCCTTGCACCACCCCAGGATTTCTGCTGGTACGCGAGCGAGGTGGGAGTCAGGGGTCCTAAGCAGTTAACGGAGGGGTCCTGCCCTGTGTTGTGACAACTCTTTCTGTCTTCCAAGCACTTACCCTTCCGTTACCTCGAATAGCCCTGGGGACCGGGCAGGGTGGACGCACCGCCTTTGCTTGGCTCAGACGGGAGAGTGACTTATTTCATGTCACTCGCGGCAAGCGCTCGACTCCCTGAAGGAGGCAGGGCTGAGAGGGACCTCAGGGTGCCCTTCGTCAGCCCCTTATTTCTTTGTACTAAATGATCTGCCCCCTGGATCAACCCTATTATCATGGTCTCTGCAAAGCCCTGTTACTATAGTTACTGTTGTTTAGGTTTGACCATATGAAATTGCCAGTATTTGACCATTTTTGATCCACAAGAAACTCAGTTTTGTAACTAATTTTTAGTTACATGAGATCCATGACACTCCATCCAGCCCCAAAGCTAGAACATTCCCAGTGACTTATATCTGTTTATGGGCCACTGCCCTCTGCCTACAGAGGGGGAAACAGAGGCACAGGGAGGCCAGGGAACCCCCACAGGCTGCACCGGCAGTGACAGAAGGCTGAGACTCCGCTGACCAACGCCCTTGCCTGGAGCCCCCACGCCTCCCTGACTTCCAAATCCTTTTCCCTTTCCAGAAGCCACCTCCTGATCTGCTGCACAGTGTGGCTTCCCTGTTAACTGGAATTATCCCAGGTTTCTTCCGTGAAACCACGCCAGAGCACCTACGCTGAGCCAGGCCCGGCGCATCCAGACTGGACAGGCCAGATGTGGCTCCCACCCACGGTCTAGCCGGGGCAGGCGGAGCAGAGCCTGCCACACAGCAGATGCGCTGCCAAGGTGAGGTTCAGAGAAAGAGGGGAGTGGGGCCTCCTCTGGGAGACGGGCCAGGGAAGGCCTCTCCGAGGGGGTGACATTTAAGCCACCGTCTCCTTGCAGGTCCCTTACCTGCCCTCCTTTGCATTTTTGCATCTTGTACTTTTGAGCCATCCTGACCTCTTGGCCCCTTCTCCAGCCTTTGGGTCCAGGGAGGTTTTATCATGAGGCTGACGACTCTGCTGTAACTGGAGCATTGGAATCCCTGGGCAGGAGCGCTCACGGGCTTAGCGAGGCCTGCGCACTCTGCGTACCCCCCCCACCTCGCCACGCCGCCACCCCCAGTCAGTGTGGGACTTCTGCTTTCAATATGAGAAATACAAGTTTTGGTGTTTGTTTTCCTGGCCTTCGAGAGGTTGGAGCCATGGAGCATCTGTGGGCTGCGCCAGCATCTGTCCCGGGGAGGAGGCTCCTGCAGGGAAGGCACAGGTCCCAGGGAGAAAAGGGCCAAATGGGGACTCCGTGGGGGCCGCTGGCTGTCGGCAGGTGTCCATCAGAGTGGAGAGGGCTGTTGGCCTGGGTGCCTCCTGGGCCTCCTGGACAGCAGGGAGTTCCCGGGGCTGGAGGGAGGCCAAAGGCCATGAGGCCACAAGGACCCGACCTCACCTGGCCTGGCCGGGGCACAGTGGTTTGCTGCCACAGCCGTGCGAGTGCACGGTGAGCCCACGAGGTGGGTGGAATCATAATCCCCACTTCACAGGGCAGGAAACTGAGGCTCTGTGACTGAGCTGAGGGGCACTCAGCTGGCCTCCACCCGGGCACCTGATCCCGCACTGCCTGCAGCCCCTGCTGGGTGACCTCAGGGCGGTGAGTGCTGTGCCTGGGTCCCTTGACGGGGTGCACGCACAGGGGTGGGCCGTGCCTGCTGCTCCCCAACCTTTGTCCTTGTGCGGGTGGGGGTGGGGTTCTGTCTGCATCCTCCCCCTCCCTCTCTCCATCTCCCTCCCCCCATGTCTCTGGGACTCGCCCCCACTCTCCTCTGCTTTTCTCTTTCCCTTTTCACTTTCGCGATCTCTACCTTGTGACTCTGTCCCCGTCCCCTCTGTCTCAGCTTTGCTTTGTGTCTGCACATCTCGCGCGGTCCCTCCCTCGCCTCTGCTTCTCCATCTAGCTCTTCCTCTCCCTCCCCTGCCTCTGCCTTGTGCCCCCGCCCCGTGTCTCTCCCTTTCTCTCTCCCTCTGTCTTTGTCTCTTGTTTACTGTGTGTCTCCGGCTCCTTATTTCCTGCGTTCTCTCTCTGCCTGGCCCCGGGTGACCCTCACATTGTCCCACACGGCAGGCAGAGCAGGGGCCTGGTGCCCGCCGCCTGGGAAAGCCAGGGTGGGAGACGTGCAGGGACGGTCATGCTGCCACTGTCGGGAGGACCTGGGCGAGGGTCCCAGCCTGTGTGGGTCGCCTGAGTATGTCTCTTGTGTCCACGTGCCTGTAGCCACGTTCGCCCTGAGGTGGGGGGCCTGCCGCACCCCCAGCCCCTGTCCCGTCCTTGACCACAGCGGGCCCACGGTCAGCCACACAGGTGGCCCCCACTTCCACCCTGCCTGTGTCCTCCCGGTCCTCGGTGCCTGTCCAGAGCAGGCGCTGTTGGCTCACCGGGGCTGCGAGCAAGCGTGTCAGCCATCGCAGCCGGGGCAGCCGACCCTGCCGGGCCCTCGGGCCCTCTGGGGGCTGAGCTAGCTGACAGACTCGCTCAGCCTCGGGCCGGAGGCCGGTATCGGCTTTCTTGCTCTCCCACGCCCAATCTCCCCACGCTGTTGCTGTTGGCATGACACAATTGTTCTTGGGAAACGTGGGCCAGTAACTGTGCGCAGGACGCCGCTCTAAGTCACAGCCGTGCTGGGAGCTCGTCTGGCGTCCGCACCTGGGGAGTCTGAGCACGAGACCCTTCTGACGCCCCTTCCTCAGAGGCACCCACCGGGCCAGCCCTTTGTCACCAGGGTGAAGAGTTAACTTTCTCCCAGGGTGGGGACAGAAAAGCCCCTCTATGTCCATGTGCGGAGGGATGGGCGCCATCTGAACCCCTGCCATCCTCCGTGCCTTGAAAGCACTCCAAGTTCCCCGAGTTTAAAGGGAAAGAAATGAGTTTCAAGTTGGAAAACTTCATGGGTGTCCGGCACCTCCACGCCGTCCTCAGCGTCGCGGTCCTGGTGGGGGGTAACTTGAAAGGTGCCCACCGAGGACAGAGGAGCCAGCTCGCCCGAGCCCCGCCTGGGAACAGCCCCGCTCTCATCCACTTTAGAAGCCCCCTTGGAAGCCCCCAGGTAAACCCCCACTTCCTTTATCCCGAGCCCCTTTTTTTGAGGTTTGCCTGCACTTTTTGATCTTAACAAGTTTTTTGTGTGTCATCTTTGCCAGGGCTTTTACAATGTGATTTCCTTTTATTTTAAAAACCGGTGTCTTTCAAGCCTCGTCTCATCTACGATTGTTTCATGCTCGCAGGTTTCTGGAAGGTTGGGAGCCAGGCCCTGGTGGGCAGCTTCCTGTCTGCTCCTTGCTCTGCTCTTCCGCTCGGAAGGGGCTGGGCCTGGGCGTGCTGGACCTTCGCAGCGCCCCTCCGCGGGGCCCCTCCACCTGCTCCCCCGAGCTCCTCACTCCCCGTGCTGCAGGGGACCTCACGGCGGGAAGCAGGCGACCTGAGTCCCAGCCTCCAGCCACGCGACTTAGGGCAGACGTCTGTACAGTGGGGACGGTAACAGTGATGTAAGGTAACAGTAAAACGTACTTATGAGTGCTTACTAAGGTACACGCAATGGTGCCATGAGGTGGCCCATGAAGAGTGCTGGACATGGTGCCTGGCACATGTGCAGCCTAATAAATGGAACCTACCACATGGTCTCTCGGACCCCTGTGCAACTTTGGAGCTTTGCCAACCTGGTCCCTTTTCTTGGGACCTTCCCTCACTGCCTCATGTGGAACCACTTCTCCATCCTCCTGGGCTCAGCTCAGTGCCACCTACTCTGGAGAACCTTCCTTTGCTTCTGCCAACCCAAATAAGAATTCATCACACCCGTTTCACCCAGTGATGCAGCAAGCGCCAGGCCGGTCTGGCTTTGGAATCAGAAAGATTTGGATTTGAATTCAATTTTTGGCAGGTGCTAGTTTCCCCATTTCGTATTTGTGCAACCATGGACGTGGCCACTGGGCCACTGAGCCTCAGTTTCCCCCATCTGTCGATGCAGGTGGTTAAACCTTTTACAGCATGAGCGCTGGGGAGTGGCTCTCTGTTTCTTACACTCCGAGGCTGTATGTCCAGCCTGGGAACGTTGTGTGCACTCAGTAAGTAACTTACTGTAGATGAGTGATCACCGAGTATATGGAATCCTTAACTATTTGGCATATAAACAGTGCTCCATAAATGGTAACTTTCTTTATATCATGTCCATTATTATTGAGAAACGCATTTATTCACTGATTTGTCAACAGATGCAAGGATTGAGTGACTACTGTGTACAGAATCAGGCGGAGGAGACCTCCAGGGGAGGGAGGGGCATCTGTGCCCCCGCAGAGGTCCACCGGCAAGATGGATCTGCAGGCAGAGTGGAGATGTCCCCTGACACGGCAGTGGTGGGCCTGGCTCAAGGTTCAGAGGCCGTAGGGGACTTCTCTTGCCATTCACACTGCAGAACACAGCCCGTGGCCTGCACACGCTGGTGCCTGTCAAACGCCCCCGGGCTGAATCATGACTGATCCTCGGAAGCCCATCCCAGGTGAGGCTGCCCCGCGCTTCGCCAGTGCCCTGGAGCCAGCTCTCAGTTCTGTCCGGATGGCTTCCTTTGCAGGCTCAGCTACTCCAGAAAACCCAGAGTGGGTGTAGGTTTGGGGACACAGCCATTGCTTCTCAGCCCCGGCTTCGGCCACGTGGTGGTCTTCCTGTTGCTTCCTCTTCTCTTTCGCCTTTGTTCATACCTTTACTTCCCCTAGAAAGCGAAACATGGTGAACACATAATTTTGGTGTCCCACAAAGCAAGGATTTTCAGATGCTTGTTTTGACAGCCAGCTCAGGCCCTTCAGTCCCCTGCGACACCACCAGGGCCGCCAGGAGCACCTGGGGCCACATGCTATGAAGACTGTGCCCCTGGGACCTGGGGATCTGGGTTTTGGAACCTGCCTCTATTATCAGCCCAGCTCCTCCAGCCCTGCTCGGGCACGTGCCGCTCTTTACCCAGCCCCAGCCCTGCCCATCGGGCTTTACAGCTCCCTGGTCCTTCTCATCATCCTACAGTGGCCATCTCCCGCTGCCTGTGCAGTGCCCGCTCCCCTTTGCTGGACCAAGCATTCCGTTTGCTCATGCTCCTTTGGGGAACCATGCACCCCCTCACTTACAGTCCTCAGGCATTAGGTGGATGGACTCTACCCCTGACCCCAGGGGTGGACCATGTGACCCAGAGCTGACCAATCAGAGTGTTAAGGTCCTCTGACCATATGACTGGCTCATGATGTCCACACAGCCAAAGGGAAGCCCAATCACCACCAATCCTGGGACTTTTTCTCCATGGACTAGAAGAAGTCCCCGCCCCCCATCCCCCTTCCCTGGCCATTGGCCATGGAGTGGGAGGGTGGAAGCTGGTTGCTGGCAGGGACACCATTTGGAGACCTTCTGCCCATGAGATGTGGAGGAGGGATGGGGAAAAAGAGAGTTCTTTGTTCAAATCACAGTCCTACCTGCCCCTCGACTTTTCAGTTACATAACAGCCAATAAATTCCGCATGTGTGCACGCGCGCGCGCGCGCACACACACACACACACACACACACACAAACTCATCTTTTCTTTTTTGCTTAAGCCACTTGGAATTGGATTTTCTGTTCCCTTGCAATAGAAGTATCTAACCATTTGCTGGAATCTCCGGTGGATCTGGAATTCTAAGCTCTGGAAGCAGGAAGATAGGTAAAATGGCGCCTTCTGCGGTGGGATTCCAAGTCCAGCTGCCTTTTTTACAAATCGCCCTCTGCCTTCGGCCTAGCCTGTTAGAGAGAGGAGGCCTGTCTCCTTATTTGAGCCGAGAGAGAGATACTGCAGAACCAGAAAGCCCAAACCACCTTCCCTTCTGCTCCAGGGGTTAGAGGGCACTCTCCCTGGGTTTTTATTTTGTTTTACCTTTTATTTTTTGCAGATTTACCTTCCTAATTAGGTTTTTCTCAGGCAAATATATTAGGATTAGTTTGTAATCCTTGAGCTCACAGGAAGAGAGGGTGGGACGGCCCAGGAGCGGGCTGGGAGCCAGGAGGAGGTGTTTGCTGTGGAAAATCCACAGAGTGGGGGACGCACGCGGATAACGAGATGTGTCTGCTCGTTAAACGGGTTTCAGACGTATCGTTTGTTCATAATTTAATCCACAGTTATGAATTATTAATTACACACTAGGTGCTGGGGATGCAGTGTGAACAGGGCAGGGCACCTGGCTTCAGGTGCCCATGGCGGGAAGAGACGAGTAAGCCATCTGACGGTGACAGCGTGCCCCGGCTTCTGGGCCCCTGTCCGGGGCTGCAGACGATCGTGTCCTCCTCTGCAGAGGCTGGGCCTGGCTGCTCTGTAAGGAAGGGGCTCCCACTCGCCCTTTGCCTGTGTTTGGCCTCTCTTGGGTCCAGCTTTTGTGTTCATGCTTCCAGGCCCAGCCACGCTTCCTGAAGCCCACCCTCAGAGCCAAGCGGCTGGGTCAGGGTGGTCCTGGGGTGGGCCCAGGCTGTGTCAGAGCCAGCATCCTCCCCTCCCAGCCATTCAGAGTGGCAAAAGCTGAGCTCACCAGTTCAGATGTCCCCTTTCTTTGGGGTGAGTCCCCTCAGGGTCCTTGGGGTCCTTGGAGTCCTTTGCAGCCAGGATTCGCTTCACGAAGCCCTGTGCTTTGGGCAGGAAGGGGGCAAGTGTCACTACTCCTCCCTTGGCTCCTTGCCTTGGCTCCAGGGCAAATGTGTTGCACGTGGGGAGTGGGGCGTGTGGACGGATGGGGAGGTGGGTAGCTGTGGTCAGGCTCCCAAAGTTGTGACCACACCCTTTCCTTAGCCATGGCTGCCCACCCAAGGCAAAGGCCCTTTCCTGGACAGAGAGGACCTGCTCCAAGGTGGCACGCAGCTCCAGCTCAGCGGAGAAGCATCTCTGCAGTTGCAGACAGCTCCTTCTTAAAACTCAGCCAGAGCAGGCCCTTGATCTGAGTCCCTGAGGGTGCAGGCCTCATGGGGACACAGCTGGGGGGCCTCCTGGGACCCCCCTTCTCCCATGGGTAAAGGATGGATTCTACTCCGGAGGACTGGGTGCCACCATCACTGCCCTGGGGCCAGAGAGCCTCAGCTGCTGGGCCCGGGACAGGGTGGTGAAGGGCACACAGACCTTGCAGGGAGGAAGGGAGTCTTTGGGCAGGAAATGCCTCCCAGGAGGAGAACATCGGGGCTGCCCGCCCTCCATCTTACCTGTAATCATCACCTATAAATGGTCATTACTGGGCCCGGAGCTCTCTGGAAGGTCGTCCGCCCTGAAATGAAAGCCCTGCCTCCTCGGAGCGAGTCAGAAGAAGGGTGCTGATGGCTCGTCTCTCTCTCATTGAGCGGAGTTTACATCTGTTAGTAAATTTAAATGATGAGTTAAATGGGGTTTAGATGGCACTGCGAGAAGGTATGTCCTCTGCCTAACGACTGCACAGGCCCATTAGCGGTTTCTGGGCTTGTGCACAGGTGCTACGGGGCCACCCCTCCCTCCCTCCCTCCCACGCGGGCCGGGCACTGCAGGAGGCTCAGCCTTGGCGACGAGGAGCACACGGGCGGTGGTTGCGATGGGAGCGGGAGGAGGGGGCTTTTGTAGACCACCGTCCCCTACCCCGTAGCCTCCCAGCCTTCTTCCTGTTCCTTAGCTCGGGGAAGTCTCATGCTCTCCAGCCCTTCAGGATGCAGGAGAGCTGGGAAGGTCCTGGCACGTTGCTGAGACCGACATCCCACGTTAGAGCTGGGGAAACTGAGGGTCCCTGGCTTGGGAAGAGGTTGGATTCTGTCCTGCTTCCTGCCAAGGTGGGCAGAGTGCTCCGGGACGGAGTGGCTCGCAACTCTGGCTGTACATTGGCATCTAGTGGGCCCTGCCTGGAGATCTCAACTCCACTGGTGGGGCTGAGGCTGGGGCACGGGTATCTCTTGCAAGTCCCCAGGGGACACTGAGGTATGGCAGGGTTGAGAACCACGGGCTGGTTCCAGGAAGTAGCTTTGGCCTGAGTCGATGCTGCTGCCGAAGTGACCTGCATGTGCTCAGCCACACCAGCCCAGGGCCACACAGGGACATCGACAGCAATGATAATATTTATGTGGTTCTTGCTTCGCTGGATATTACAGGACTCCAAGAAACCCCCTCAAACTGCCACTCAATTATTTCCTTAACCCTTTGAGCTTGTCTCATGTAAACTCGCAAGCATGTTTGTCAGCTACCAAAAGGCAGGAGAAAGGCCTTCCTGTCCTGCTCTGGCACCCTGCAGGTATGTCTGCTGCCTGCGAAGTAGTCGGAGTTACCTGGCTTCCGCCTCTGGAGGCCAGTCCCGCGCTCTCTGCGCCTCCACGGGATCCTGTACCTGCCTTAGTTGCCATGACGTCAGCTGGACACACCTTGGGCCCTCTGGGTCTGGCTGCCTCCATGGGCTGTCCTTTCTGCTGGCCCCACAGCGGCCTCGAAGCATCCTGCACGGTGCTGCCGAAGGCCCCCACACCGTGGAGTCCACCAAAAAGCCCGGCATCCTCGACGTTCCCTGTTCCGTGCCCCACTCCCAGCAATGCTGCTTGGTCCTGGTGTCTTTTGAGTTTCAAAGAGAACCACACTTTCAATTTTTGCAGAGACACTCTCCTCTTTCCCAAGGACTCGGAACATGAATCTAGGGGGTGGGGTCGGGAGACAAATCTGCATGTGCCGAACTCTAGAATCCTGGCTTCTCTCCGCCCCGTGTTCAAACCTTTGTTATAAAGAGAGGCCTGTCTGCCTGGTGCTCACTTTAGAAGGTGTCCTGTTCCAGGAGGCTTTCACACCGACATGTTGGGAGACTCCTGGTGGCCCTGTCCCCTGCCTCCCACCTCCGATGCCTGGATATGTCCTGTTTCCATCAGGAGACATGGTTTAGGTTCCAGCTGTCCCTCCAAGGTCCCCATGTCCTGTTGCAGAGTTTACCTTTGGGAAGCGTTTTCTTGTATTCTGTTTTGGTGGACAGTTTGTGAATGAGATTAGGCTCTGGGGATCCAGCTGGCATCATTACCTCCTCCTGCTTTGCTTCCTGGCCCTTCTGTCTCTCCCTCCCACCATGACTCTCAGGCTGGTGTGTGGGCTCACAGGTGGAGACACCTGGGCAGGCAGAAGGGCCATTGCCGCTCAGCACACTTCCTCTCCCGTCTCATTGGCTAGAACAGGGTCACATGCCCACCCTTAAGCCAATCACTAGTGAGGGTCATGGGCCAACTGTGATTGGCTGAGACCTGCAGGAGCCCCTGCTCTGAGGCTAGGAGGATCTGAGCCATCGCCCCAGCGCCAGGCTTTGGGGAGGAGGCTGAATACCTGTGAACACGCCCCTCCATGCTTTCGCCTACTCACATTAGTTTCCTGAAGCTAAATGACCACTAGCTTGGTGGCTTAAAACAACGGATGTATTCTCTCACAGTTCTGGAGGCCAGAAGTCAGAAGTCAAGGTGTCGCAGGGCTGTGCCCCTCTGAAGGCTCCAGGAGCAATCCAGCCCTCGCCTCTTGCAGCTCCGGTGGCTCGGGTGCTCCTGGCTTGTGGCCACATCACCGTCATCTCTGCCTCTGTCTCTATGTCTCTCCTCTGGGTGTCTCTTGTAAGGGTACTGTCATTGGATTTAGGGTCCACCTTGATAATCTGGGATGATCTCAAGATCCTTAACTTAATTACACCTACAAAGATCCTTTTTCCAAATAAGCTGACAGTCACAGGTTCCAGAGGTTAGGAGGTGGGATTTACCTTCCTTAGGGCCACCATCCAGCCCACTGCAACGTCCTTTGCTTCTGTCAGCAGAGACGAGGGTGGTGCAGAGACGGCTCTTGGTAGGCAAACAGCAAAACGCCCGAGCATCCAACAAAGGGGGCCTCATGGGACTGTCACAGGCCATCAGAACCTGCTTGGAGGAGGAGGAGGAAAAGTTGTGTCTGCTTTTGGGTTTACTTCTCTCTCTGGTTTATTTTCCCCACTGCCCCATTTGGTCTTGACTACCTGAATTTTTCTGTGATTGCAGAAGTCTCCCATTGTGCCTTGCCAGACATCTGAGAGCAGTGAGTGGCCTGCCTGGCATTGAAAAGGAAAAAGTTTCTGGAAGACCCACCTGGGGCTAGAAGCCTTGAAGTTGCTGTGGGTCTGGGGCTTGTGAAGGGAAGCCGAGATGGGGGAGGGCTGGGTGGAGGCAGGGGACTGGCTCTGAAGGCCAGAGATGGGTCTCCTGAGATCTAGACCCCGGCCCCTGGGGTGGGACAGTGTGTGGGTGTGGGTGGTGGGGGCACATGAGTTGCCCATGTGGGCACCTGGGGTCCCCCAGTGCCCCGACTGGGAAGCCCCTATTGCTGTCTTTCCTAAGCCCCCAGGCCTGAAAGCGAGAGTCCCAGGGAGAATAAAACAGTCCAGGCAAAAAGGCTCCAAGGCAGTTCAAAGACAGAGAGAGACTGAGGATGAAGTTTTCAAGCCACATCCAAGGGGAGGGCTTTTCATCTGCCAGCCTTTGAATTGGGAATCAAGGCGGGCAAAGTTACTACCAGGTTAAAGTTTAAATGGCACAGAAAGGGGAGACGGGAAGATGAAACGCCGGCCGTCTGGCCAGGGGAACAAAGCCGGAGCCCAGCCTGGGCACCTGGCCGCAGAGGCGCGGAGTTGCCGCAGTCCGGGCCAGGAGGGGCTGCGCGCTGCCATTGTTCGGCTGAAGAACGGAAGTAATTGAAAGGAAAGGTAAGCCAAGGAGAGGCCCCGGGCGTGTGACTGCCTGGGTCGTTAGGAAATAATTTAAAGGGAACAGGCCTATCAAGCAGTTTCTCTTATGGAAATGCCATCATTGAAGAGAAAGCCAGAATGGGGAAGCCTTTTCATTCTTTGAAAAAGAGTGAGTTTTTTTCCCCTACCAAGTACAGACTTGAGCATCATTTGAAATCCCGTCATTTTGCACACTTGCTTCACTCCCTCACTGCCTGGGCTGGTGGGGCTCTCCAGAGCCCTCGGGGTGTGGGAAGCCCGGAGCTTGGGGGCGACCACTCGCTTTGTGCTCTGAGACCAGACTCCCTGCTTCCTCTGGGAGCCCAGCCCTCATCTGGCCTCCTCCCTGGGGCTGACTGCAGTCCTTACATTCAAACTGCCCCTGTTGCTTGGCCAGCTACCAACCGTGATTTCGGGGGTCCGAGTCACACACAAGTGAGCACAGGTGCACCTACGCCCCTCTCTTTCTGGATGAAGCTTCCTTGTCCCTAGTGTCTGAGTGGACACAAGTGAAAATCCCCGATAATATTGTTTTAATCTTCTGGAGCAAAAACATGTTCAAAATTGTCAAGAATAATCAAGTACCTACTTTGTGCTGGAGAGAGTCCATGAGCAAGACACAGGGCTCCCTGTGCTTAGGAACCCGCAGTCAGCTGAGGGCAAATAAACAAGCAACAGCAACAGCAACACAGACAGATAGGGACCGTGACAGAGGAAGCGTTGTGGCTGTGGGTGCCACAACTGGAACATTAACCTAGTCTTTGACCATTGGGGAAGGCTGGCTGGAGGAAGGGGCGCTTGGGCTGAGTGGTGAAGATTCATTACCTGTTACTGACGGAGACTCCACTTCCAGCCAAGATGGAGCAACATGGACCAGATTTACTTTCCTGCCTGAAACAAAGGAAAAACTGGACGAATCACATGAAACGATGGTTTGCAAGACACTGGACATTAAGAAGTGAAGGATAGTGTTCCCTGAGAGACGACAGTCGAATGAGGTGAGCCCTGTGATTTTCCCAGCCTACTGTCTTGAGTGGTTTCCAGGCCACGGCACAAGGAAGGAGAACCCAGGGCAGACCGGCAGACCCCCTGAGTTGAGCACGCAGAGCTAGGAGTCAGGAGCCAAGCTGGCTGGAGTTTGCAGGATAGAGGATCCGAGAGGAGAGAGCTGCACTTGGACAGAACTCTGGAGGTTCTGCTTGAGGGTTCTGCTGAGTATCTGAGCAGAATCTCAGCACGTGCGTATGAGGGAACTACCTGGGGCTAGAGGATGAACCGTCCAGAGGACCAGAGCGAAGAGTATCCAGTGCTCAGTGGACGTCGCGCCTGTCCGACCAGCCAGCCTGGAGGACCGAATAATTCACGGGGTATTGGCCAGAGCACTCAGGAAGGTCCCTGAGTCAGCAGTGGGGAATAATTAGCCTTAGGCTGAATCTTACTGTGGTCTGGCCCAGCAAATCTTAAAAATAAGACTCCAAAGAATCAAACTGTTTCCAAGAACTTCAGCTGCATCCGGAACAAAGTTCAAGAATATTTATGGAAATTACAAAAATATCTGGCACCCAGAAAGATGAAATTCATTCTGTCTGGCATCCACTTACAAATTACCAGCTATGCAGAACAGCAGGAAAACATGACCCATGATGAAGGGGAAAGTCATTCGATCAAAACTGACCTAGAACTGGTACAGACGGCAGAGTTGGCAGATGAGGACATTGAAGTCGTTCTTATGAGTGTATTCCATATGTTTAAAAAGTTCACTAGAAACACGGAAGACATGAAAAAGCCCCAATCAAACTATCGGAAATGAAGACTGCAATGTCTGAGACTGAAAAATACACTGGAATAACAGGAGATTAGACATTGCGGAAGAAAAGGTCGACAAACTTGAAGACATGGCAGTAGAAACTACCCAAAACGAAATAAAGAGAGCAAAAAGAATTTAAAAAAAAGCCAATAAAAGAGAATAAGTGAACTGTGGGACAGGATTCAGTGGCCTAATCTACATGTAATTGGGGTTTCTTAAGGAGGAGGGGGCAGGAAGCATATTTGAAGAAACAGTGGTGAGATCTTTCCAACCTTTGAGACCTGTAAACCCACAGATCCAAGAAGCTCAATGAACTCCAAGCACAAGAAACATGATGAAAATGGTGGGGCGTCATATTTAAGCATCAGCAGAACCGTCAATCCAGAATTCTACATCTAGTAAAAATATTTTTCAAAAATGAAGCAAAATAAATACTTTTGCAGACATACAAAAGCTTAATTGAGGACTCCCGTTTTAAATGCAAAGACACAAAATAAGATTAAAAGTAAAAGGATGGAAAAAAGTATTCCATGGTAACACTAATAACAGGGAAGTTGACAAGGTAGATAACAAACCCAAGCATGTTCCTGGTATAATATATAATAATACAGGGGCAATTATGATAATAAAATTATGTAATAATAGTAATACAAGTACATCAATACGTCAAAAGACTGTAACAACTGTAAATTTTAATATAGCTATTAACAGAGATTCAAAAAACATGAAGGAAAAAATTAATGTGGACTGCCAGGGACACAGATAAACCTACAGTTATGGTCAGAGATTTTAGTACTCTCCTCTCAGTAGTTAATAGAACACGTAGACAGAAAATCAGTAGGGGCATGGAAGACTCGAACAACTCTGTCAACCAACTTGACTTGATTGACAGTTATAAGACATTCCCCCCAACAATAGCAGAATACACATTCTTTGCAAGTACGCATGGACCGTTGGTGAAGATAGACCTTATACTGGGTCATAAAATGAGTCTCAATAAATTTAAAAGGATTTAAGCCGTACGGTATGTTCTCTGACTACAATGGAATTAAATTAGAAATGAATAACAGAAAGCTCTTTGGAAAGACCCTAAATATATGGAAACAAAATGACACACTTCTATATAACCCATGAGTCAAAGAGAAATCAAAAGGGAAAAATAGAAAGTATTTTTAACTGAGTAAAAGTAATAATACACTATATCAAAGTTTGTGGAATGTCACTAAAGCTGTACTTACAAGGAAATTTATAGTGCTAAATGCCTATGTTAGAAAGGAAGAAAGGTCTTGAATCAATGATCTCATTTTTTACCTTTAAAAACTGGACAAAGAAGGGCAAATTAAACTAAAAGTAAGCAGAATAAAGGAAATAAGAAAGATCAGAGTAAAAATCAATGAAATAAAAAATAGAAAAACAACAGAGAAAATCAATGAAACCAAAAGCTGGTTCTTTGAGAAAATCAGTAAAAATGGTAAACCTAGTCTAGCTAGAGTGAACAAAAGAGAGAAGGCATAAATTACCAAAATCTGCAATGAGAGAGTTGATATCACTACAGAATTTATAGATATTAAAAGGATAATAATGGAAAATTATGAACACTTATTTTTCTGTCAATAAACACAACACCTTAGATGAAATGGACAAAATCCTTGAAAGTCACAAACCACCAAATCTCATCCAAGGAGAAATAGATAACTCAAATGACTCCATATTTGTTAAAATAATTGAATTTGTAATTAAAAATTTTCTCGCAAAGAAAACTTCAGGCCAAGGTGGCTTCACTTGTGAATTCTATCAACCATTTAAAAAATATGTAACACCAATTCTACACAAGCTCTTCAGAAATTGAAGAAGAAGGGATATTTCCACCTCATCCTACGAGGCTTGCATTATCCTGACATCAAACCAGACAAAGGCATTACAGGAAAAAAAGCTATAGACCAATATCCTTCATGAACATAGATGCAAAAATTTGAAACAAAATTTTAGGAAATCAAATCCAATAACATACAAACAGGATAATATATCATAACCAAAGTGGTTTAGCATTTTGAAATTAATTAATACAGTCCATCATATTCACAAACTAGGAAAGAAAAACTGTATGATCACTTTAGCAGACATAGAAAAAGCATTTGATGAAATTCAATATCCAATTGCGATTTTAAAAAAAAGCAACAAATTAGGAATAGAAGGGAACTTCTTTAACCTGAAAAACTTATAGGTAACATCATACTTAATGGTGAAAATTTGAGTGCATTCTTCCTAAGATGAGGAACAAGACAAAGATGTGCTCTCTCATTGCTTCCATTCGATATTGTACTGGAGGTCCTAGCCAGTGAAATAGGAGAAAAAGAATGAGAGAAAAAGAGAGAGACAGAGAGAGAGAGAGAGAGAGAGAGAGAGAAAAGAAAAAGAGAGAGAGAAAGAAAGAGAAAGAAAAAAATTTTTATTTGCAGACAACATGGTTGTCTATATAGAAAATCTGATGGAATCTATAAAACAGCCACTAGAACTAATGAGGATGTTTAGCAGGGTTTCAGGAAACAAAATCAATATACGGTATCAATTGTATTTTTACATACTGACAAGAAACAATCAGAAATTAAAATTTAGAATACCATTGACAGTAGCATCAAAAATAAGAACTACTTAGAGATAAATCGGAGAAAAGATGTACAAAATCTATACATCGAAAAGTACAAAACACTGCTGAGAGAAATTTAAAAAGATCTAAGTAAATAGAGATATGCCTTGTTCATGGGTCAGAAGACTCAGTATTTTCAAGATGTCAATTCTTCCCAAATTTATCTACAGATTCAAAGCAATCTTAATCAAAATCCTGCAGGATTTTCTTGTTGAAGATTCTCAGATCCATTTGGAAATGTAAAGGGAGTTAGAATAGCCAAAACAAGTCTGAAAAAGACAAAGTTGAGGACTAATACTATCTGATTTCAAGACTTAGAATAAAGCCGTAGTAATTAGGAGAATGCGGTACTGGCGTAAAGATAGAGAAAGAGATGAATAGAGAACCCAGAAATAGGGCCCCCTCTGTAGACAAATGATTTTTTTGACAAAGGTGCAAAGGTGATTAAGTGAGAAAAGATAGTTGTTTCAAGAAATAGTGTTGAAAAAAAAAAAAGAAATGGTATTGGAATGATTGGGTATCCATATGCAAAATGAACGAACTCTGATTCATACCTTGCACGTAAAGAATTTAATACAGGATGGATTATAAGCCTAAATATAAAATATAAAGCCATAAAAGTTCCCAAAGAACAAAAGGAGAAAATCTTTCTGACCTTGGATTAGGCAAAGATTTCTTAGAAACAATGCCTAAACTATAATCTCTAAAAGAAAAAAAAATTGATAAATTAGACTGCTTTAAAATGAAAAACTTATGCTCTTTGAAAGATACCACTAGAAGAATGAAAAGACAAGTATTTTCAGTCATATATTTGATAAGAGTTATTTCTAGAATATATTAAGAACTTTCAAAATTCAATGATAAGAAAAAAAATAAACCAATAGAAAATGGCAAAGAATTTAAACAGACTTCACCAAAGAAGATACATGACTGGCAAATAAACACATGAAAGTTGCTGAGCATCATTAGTCATTAGCGAAACGCAAATTGATATCACAATGAGCTACCACTGATCGTCTATATTACAATGGTTAAAATTGACAAGACTGACCAAGTGTTGGTGAGGCTGTGGAAAAGCTAGAACTCTCTTATACTGCTGATATGAAAAACAGTTTGGTGGTTTTTTAAAAATTTCAACATACAATCCAGCCATTCCACTCCTAGGTATTTATGGAGAGAGATGAAAGCATATGTTCATCCAAAACCTTGTACCTGAATGTTCAAAGCAGCTTTATTTTCAATAGCCACAAACTGTCAACCACTTAAATATCCGTTAACAGGTGAATGGATAAACAAGTTGTGCTGTATCTGTACAATGGAATATTACTTAGTAAAAGAAAGGAATGAACTATTGATACACACAACAGTGTGGACGAATCTCAAAATAAATGCTTAGAAGGCAGACACAAACAGCGTGTGCATCATATGATTCAACACACATAAAACTCTTGAAACTGCACACTAACCTGTACAGACACAAAGCTGGTTGATCAGTGCTCGCTTGGGCGTGGGGCGAGCGGGAGGGATTACAGAGTCAGGAGGAAACTTCGGGGGTGATGGACAGGTTCACTTCCTTTACGGTGTTGATGGTTTCACAGGTGTTCGCATGTGTCAAATCTCGCCATGTGTGCAATTTATGGTGTGTAAATTATACTTCAATAGAGCTGTTAAAAAAAAGTAGAAGGCAGTGAGGGAGGAAAGAGGGGAGGCTCGCAGAGGTGAGGTCTCTGCGAAGCAGGGGTTCTTGGACTGGCTGCAGAGCAGGGCGAGAAAAGGGGAGGTGGGAGACAGGAAGGTGGTTACTGGTCCCTGTGCCCTGCGCTCCATTAGAAGTCTCTGGGGAGCTTCGGAGAGTGCCCGGGCCAGGCCTGCTGCAGTTTTGGTTTCTCTGCCCTCACAGGCCCCTGTGACACTCAGCCACTGCGTGCAGATGTTCTAATGAGCCTGATCCCGGAGGTGGGGGCTCAGGGTAGTTAGGTGGGACCTAAGGGACGGAGGCCGAGATCGGCTGGGAGAAAGAGAGGATGGCAGGCGCCCAGGGCCATGAGGCCAGAAGCTGGAAGGGGTGGCCTGAGCGGGCAAGGAGAGGAGCCCCGGAACATCCCTCCAGCCCAGAAGGGGACCTGTGTTGATTCACAAAAGGCAATGTGCAGAAAATGTGTTGAGCACAGTGCATTTTGCTGAATGAACCGTCAGACACACACCTTAGACTCTGTCCAGCAGAGTTCTCTGCAACCACTGTTAGTCCGAAGGCCGGGCCGGGTGACAGAGTTTTGGGACAGCCTATGCATTTGCATGCAGAAATAGGGGCAGAGACTGGGGCGAGGGAATGAAAACTTCCAAAAACATCCCTCAGTAGCTGGATCAGCCAGTTATTTGGTGAACTGGTTTTCTGCAGATTGGCTTTTGGCAAACGGATTTCTGCAAAGCTATTTTGTGCTTCTCTTGGGAGGACAAGCATCGATGCAGCTCCCCAGGGGAGAGCAGAAGTCATTTGTCCACCCGAGGCCAGAAGACGTTTTTATGGGCAGTATTGGGTGTTGGGCCCACCGTGGGCCTAAGCTGTGCTGAGGTTGTCCAGTGAAGGTGGGAGAGAGATGAAGGACCACACGGGACCTTCCGTGAGGGTGTGCAGACAAGGAAGCTGACCACGCAGCATGGGCCACAGACAGGATGGTCTCGGGATCAACCACGACGTGGTGACTGAGAAGATGGTGTGGGGGCTCGGGAGGGAGGAGCGGGTGGTGGGGAGCAGGCCCTTGCGAACGTCTTTCTGGGGAGACAGGACGAATGCAAATTTGGATCGGGACAGGCACAGAGGGAAAGGCCCCGAGCCGAGGGGAGGAAAGGGACATGCCATGGCAGCGTGTTCTGTGACATGTCGGGAGTAAGCAGACTTGCCCTGAAATGACCCCGCAGGACATTAAAAGCACCCTTGGTAAAATGGCGTGCACCGGTCTAGAAACGCCGGCAGGGGGTGAGAGTGCGGGCATCGGGGTTCGCATGTTCGTTTCACTAGGTTATCTGGTTTCGTAAATCGTTCCCCGTGAATACATAGTACCTGTGCATTTAAAAATGTTATGAATCTGCAAGCCAACAAACTAGCCTGCTTGCCTCCAGTCGCGTCGTCCCAAGACCAGGCCTTCCTTGGACAGTGGCTGGAAGGCAGTCTGACTTTCTGAGAGATGGAAGCCCCGAGGGTTCCGCCCACAGCTGGTCGAGGTCCCCCAGGAACTCCATATGTTCCTACCAGGCCATAGGCTTTCCTGGGCCGAGGCCAGGGCGGGGGAATGTGCTCCGGCTGGCAGTGCAAGGTGCCAGGCGCACCTGAGCAGCTGGACAGGTGTGACAGATGCCCTGGGCCGCAAGGGGCTGGCTGTGCCAGTGCACACACACCCGTCCCCACTCCGCCAGCCCCTCCCCGAACCTCCCGCGCCTTCCCGGCTAGCTCAGGTGTGGTGCATCTGTGGCCCGTTGGCAGCTCTCTTGCCCGCAGTGCGCGGGGAGCTGTCAGGTTAAAAGCTGGCTTGCTCGATTTGATCCCACACGCGAGCTGTTTTATTTCCCTCTCTCTCCCTTACATGGCTTCGGTGTGCTTTTATAAATATTTCACTAGTCTTGCTAAAGTCTATTTCATCTCTCTCTTAAATTTATTAAATATAAATGCAGCAACAACTCCACCATAAGTCTCTCTTTGCTGTCAAAATCTCAGGCTCCCGTGGAAGCAAATATAATTTGCTTTGTTTACCATGGGTAACTCGGAGCCCTATCTGCTGTATCAACACCTCCCACGCCCCTCCGATCTCCTTGCTTTTGTGAGCAGGGGGCTGCCCCTTCCCAACGCAGTGTGCAGCGACATGGGTCCCACTTCGAAGATGGAGTGACAAAGAGCCAGCAGGGGCTGTTCTCCAACACGTGCATGGTGGGAATCCCTTGGTCTGTTGGTCCCTTGATAGCACATCCAGTGAGTACAAGGGGACCCTCCAGACTTGGGTAGGCCCTGAGCCCCATGTAGGGGGAGCTTCGCCCCCTACTTCTCTTTCAGAGTAAAGGGTCCATCTGCGGCAGCTGGTGACCCGGCCAGAAAAGACAGGACGGCTGTGAGAGGACTGAGGGCATTGACGCCCCTCCCACCTGCAGACCTGGAGCCAACAGACCCAGGAGCAAGGCAGGGATTCTGGTGCCCAAAAGCAAGCCCCAAGCACCACCCCCAAACCCCCTGCCCCTTCCTTTGTTCTTTGTTAATTGCAAAATAAACACAACCTGCCCACCGACTGTGGAGAGAGATTTCTGCCAACGGGGGAACCAGCAGGCAGAGGGCAGGGGCTGTCTGTGGTTCCGAGGCGTTTGTCCTCACGGGCCACGTGTGATTTCCTGGAGGAGACAGGGCAGCAGAGAATCACAGAGTCAGACTTGGGACGGACCTAGCTTAGGGCTTGCAGGGAGAAAAATGCGGGCAGTAGACATCAAGATGGAAGGTACAGGCACACTTTATTTGCATTTGAAATCACTGAGAATAGCTTTCTCTTCCACAAAGACCTGGATCTCTTTGCAAGGAAAGGTGCTCCCCCTCGCCCGTTTTTATTTGTTTTTATTTCTTGATAAAAATGGTCCTTTCCGTCTATCCTGTTTTTCTCTACTTTAGTAGTGACATTGGTGCAGAAGCGATTGCATTTCCTTTGTCTACAGGAAAGATGGGGCCGGGGTGTGGGGCAAGGCTTGGATCATAACCCCCTCTCCTGACTCCTGGCCTGGAATCTGCCACCAAACTTGCAGACATGAAAGCGGCTAACTGATCACATGGGGATGGGAGACGGAAGTTTAGAATTAGCTCTTGGAGGCACCTAGGGATTCCTATCTGTGCTGAAATTCTCTATAGCTCCGGAAACTGGCTGTCACAGCGGCTGTGCCCTGGGGTCCTGGAGACCACCCTGCAGGGTCAGGAAGGAGGGTGTTGTGCGGGCTGGGAGATTCCTGCTTCACTGTCCCAATCAGAGACAGCAAGAGAAGGGAAGCTTTACCTCCAGGAGGTGAAAAGAGTATTTTGGAGGGGGGGTCACTTGAAGACTTTCATGGGACCCTTTTATATCAATATATTAAAATTTATTCAGCTTACATGGAATGCAATTGTTTTGTGCAATTACTTTGCTTAAACACGTGAAAAGGATTTTAGAGTCTTTTGAAATGATTAGTGATTTTGACTTTACAGTTCTCTTCTCCTATGTTAGAGACGTGACCCTTTTCTTTTTTCCTTTTTGGATGTTTAATGGTCCCTGAAAAGAATCTATAGACCTCACTGCTTATGGGTCAACCAAGCCCCTGGGTCTGGGATGGCAGAGCCACAGTGGGGGCTTTCAGAGAAGGGGGGAGACAGAAGCCACCTGCCCTGGAACAACTGGTCACCGGCCTTCATCCTGCTTTCCTGGAATGTCCCCAGGGAGTTCACCCCCGGCAGACCCGGCCGGCCTCCCCTCCCACTCTGCGTGGGAGGTTGCAAGGCCCCGGAGGCAGATGACACTGGGGCAGCCTTGGGCTCCCTGTGTCAATTGCATGATGGCTTTCAGTCCTGGGGCTGGTGGCTTCCTGCCTCACCGCTGGGAGTGAGGCTATTTCAGGATCTGGCTGCTTCCCTTCTATTCCAGGGAGGGCGGGACGAGGGCGGGCGGCGGAGAGGCGGCGGGGGTGGCTCTGCTTCCACCAGGTGTTTCAGAGGCAAACTTCTCTTCTTCCTGCTTCTGCTGCCCACTGCTGGTGGGCTGGATCCGTCAAGCTGGCATAACTTTCTTTGATATGCTTTTTAGTCACCTTTTTTGGAGTAAAAAAACAAAACCCAGTCACGTCCTACTCAAGGTTTGAAAAGTTGCCACTTTCAACACGGCCCAATCTCCTGTAGTAAAATTTACCTTGCGAACCCTATAAATCATTAGGACCGGCTGGGTCCTGAGATCTTTCCTTTTTTGTTGTTTTCTTGGGCATTTTAGCTTGTGGCTTCCCTTTCTCTGGGGTAGGGGGGACAAGGCGAGGGTGACGGGGTCTGTCTGCCTGTTGTCCTCTGCCCTCTTCGGCGGAGCCCACGCAGCTGACCCCGGTAAGACGACTGTTTGTGCGAATCCGCGCCACTGCACTTGTGCACGGTGCTGTACTTCTGTCAGCAGACCTGGCCCCGCCAGCCACTGCTCCGGGGACTTCCTGGACAGCCGGGTAGGAGTAAAATTGATGTCTCTAGTTTTCATGTGAGGACCCCGAGGCTGGGGGAAGGGAACCGACTCGTCCCAGTTGTGTGATGAGCGGCTGGGACTTGAGGCAGGGTCCGTCCCCACCTCCTCCAGTGGCCCCTCCCACTGCCCCAGGCTACCTCTGAGCCTGACTTGGGAGACCTGGATCCCCGTGGAAGGGGCTTGGGAAGGGGCCCTGGCCAACTTTTGGCCCCAAACTGTGCCTCTCTCCCAACTGTGGCTCAAGGAACTTTAATGATTAGGGCAGTGGCTCTCAACTGGGGGGGGGGTTTGCTTCTCGGGGGACATTTGGCAATGTCTAGGAACGTTTTTGCTTTACACAGTTGGGGGTTGCTACTGGTCTCTGGAAGGTAGAGGCCGTTAAGGACCCTCCTCCCCCACACAGAATGATCTGCCCGCCAGGCAGGCAGGGCCAGCGAGAGGCTCTGGCTCAGGGGAACGAGCGCCGTGGGGCTGGCACAGTAGCGTGTGTTTCTTGCCTTCTTCCATGCGCTGGGTCCAGGAGGCCCAGCACAGAGTGACCGAGCGCCTCCCGCGGGGGCACGCGCAGCCATGCTGCCTCATAGCGCCGCATCCTCACAGACACAGGGAGGCCGGGCGTTTTCCCACGGGACCGATGAGAATGTTAGGGTGCACGAGGGTGTCACAGCTGGGTTTCTGGGAGGCTCCGATCTGGAAATGAGCACACGGGATCGGCACCTGCAGGGACAGAGGGCGTCAGGCGGGGCAGAGGAGGAGCCGGGCGTGATGTCGTCACACCAAGGACTCCATCGATCCCTGGGGAGATCAGAGATGTTCCAAACTGGGGTGAAGAACCTAGGCCTTCATACCAGCCCCCCAACATTGACCAGGTGGGGGTGCCCGTGCGTGAAAGGTCTCTTGGTTGAGGGCACGGTCCAGAGAGGGGCCCAGCGGAGAGCAGAGTCGCCCACACCCCTGAGTAGCAGCTTACAGGGGTTCTGGTCCTGGAGGGGGCTGGCGCCCCATGGCGTCCACCGCAGGGGCTCGAGCACTTGTCCGGGTTTGCTCCTCCGCAGACGCGTTGGGAGTCTGCGGAAACTGCGGTCTCCGAACGCAGGGCCTTACGTCTCTGGCAGAGTATCGTTTAACCCCGTAAGTCACAAATTGGCGGCATCAGGACATGTTTTGCACCAAAGTATTTTTGGTGAATTGCCACGGTTCTAAAAGAAGGAGATTTTTATATCAAGTTCTGAATCTCTAGTTCTCGTGGAAACATTGGGGAATCTTGCCAGGCGGGGGCACCTCCAGCCGTGCAGCAGAGGTCCCTGCTACAAAGCGGGGGGTCTCCCCACTCTGTTGCTGTAGCCTGCCCCCGGCCCTGTTTACTCATCTACGTCATCACTGTCACCCGCTGCACTGGCCGCTGCGGCAGCCTCCTTCTGTGCTAAGCGTTGCTGTCTCTCCCCTCAACCGGCACCTGGTTTCGCCTGTTCTGTGACCTCAGGGCCCTTCCCTTTGCCCCGTTTCCCACGGTGGCCTTTAAAGACAATCTCAAGAATCACAGAGAAAGCTTCCCAGTGAAAACTCATGGGAGCAAACCCACCCTTTGTCCCGGGACATCCGCCCTTCCGGCCAGCTGTGAGGCTGCGGCTGCGGGCACGAAGCCGTCCCGCTCAATCCTCCCTGTCTAAGTGGGCTTTGGTTTCCGTGGGCAGCTCCATTGTTAAGAGCCAGCCCTACAATGGGACGAGGACGGTTGACAGGTTTCTGAGCGAGTGCGTTTCCGTTCGCGCGAGGTAACAGCTTCATTACTCAGTGATGAGTGACCCATATTTCCTAACATGATTTCCCTGCTGTAACTCAAATTGAGTTCATGTTATTCTAATGATATCAGTTGACCTTGAGAATTAGACCAAGAAGCCTGGGGTTATTCTTCCAACTTCCACTGCAGATTCTCATGATGTGTTTGGAAACACAATCTTCTCCTCATTGCCCTGAAGTGGGCAGAAGGAAAAACAGAAAACAAAGATCCCGACCTGCTCTGATTTTGAGAAAATGCATCTGGGCAATTTCAGTTGACAGGAGGCTCCTTCCCTCTCAACTCCGTTCCTCCACCCCTGCCTCTTCCCCAGGTCCCTGGGTCTCTTCTGCCAGGAAGAGCCCTCTTCTAGGTCCTAAGAGATCTCCTGCCCCAGGCTCCCCTGTCCCCCACCCTGCCAGGTCAATCTCCCACAACCAGAGTGGGCGTCATGTCCCTTCTCTAGCTCCCTCTCTAGCTCCCCATTGCTGCTGGGCAAGCCTAAATTCCTAAGCCTGGCATTCAAGGCCCTTAATTCCAGCTCACCTGCATCCTCATTCTTTCTTGCCAACAGGACCCCTGCAGCGCAGGGCACAGGTGACTACGTGCTTTGGTTCGCACCACATTTTGTCCCTCAATGCCGTTGCTCGGCGATCCCCTCCTCCCAAACTCCTCCAACTGCTTCACTCATCCGATCTGTACCAGCCCACATCTCACCCCTCTTGCATGTCCTTGTTAACCGATTTTTCTGCAGCCCTGACTCTATTCTGGATGTTGGGGTTATCGCTGTGAGCAAGGCAGATCAGGTCCCCGTCCTGAGCAAGCTTCCATTCCAGGGGAGGAAAGAGAGGCAGAAACCTAGAATGCAGATAAAAAAGAGCAATGAAATCCCCAAGGTAATCAGCCTGGAAGGAAATGAGTAGTGTGATGCTGCAGGAAGCGTGGGGGAGGGGCTCCTTTCCTCAGGGGGCTCATGG
The DNA here is from genome assembly GCA_963575035.1 of Avahi laniger. Classification (NCBI taxonomy): domain Eukaryota; kingdom Metazoa; phylum Chordata; class Mammalia; order Primates; family Indriidae; genus Avahi; species Avahi laniger. The sequence goes on from CAUYSK010115475.1 coordinate 42,586, forward strand.
AGGAACCCCTGAGATGGTGTTTGAGCTGAGACCAGACACGTGAACGGGAAACAGCCCTGAGAAAATCGGGGGAGAGGGAGCCCAGCCCCAGAGCCCCGTGGAGGGAAGGGCTGAGTGGTCCTAGGAACCGCGGTGGGAGAGCAGAGGACAGCGCTTGAGAGCTAGAACCCAGGCGGGCAGCTGTGTGGCCTTGGCAAGGTCTCTAACTTCTCTGTGCCTCAATTTCCTCATCTGAAAACTGGGCACTTTATAAGGAGTAGATGAGGTCACATCTGCAAAGTGTTGAGAATGGCGTGTGTGTATTCATTCACCCGAATAGTCAAGGAACTTTTACCCATTTTATTTAGGTTGTCATTTTTTCAGGCTGTAACCAGAGCTAACTACACTGGAAAGCAGCAGGCGCTGGTTCTTGGCCTGGAGTAGCCGACTCCAGGGCACTGACGGCAGCCGCAGCAACCGAGCTCACTGGGCCTCGCCAGAGTCCCACGTGCGCTTTCTGGGTAGGTGAGGCCCCGCCTGGAATTTCTGGGTCCAAAACCGTTGAAGAGAGCCCTGAAATGTGCCCCCTTCTCCGGGGAAGCCAAGCCCCCCTCTGGGGAGGAGCAGAGAGCCCTTTAGCCAGGGCTGGTGGGGCCCGTGCTAAGCCGGGACCAGCGTGGCTGGATCTTTGCCTGGTTGCGCGGGAACAGGAAGTGACACTCAGCCCCGGAAACCTCGCGCCGCCCAGGCTTGGGCTCCTTGGGAAGACGGCACCTCCCCTGGCGTGAGGAAGAGGGACACCTCATGACGCTGGAGCAAATGGTCTTGGTGGGAAGAAGGAAGACACAAGACTGCTGGGGGAGACGAGAGGAGACAGGTGGAGGGAGAAAAACTTCCCTCTTCAGCTGCCACTTCTGGCCCTCACTCCCCGGCGCCCCAGGCGCAGGCTTGCCTGTCCCTGCCCACGAACCTACGCGCTCTCCACGCCCCAAGACCCGTCTCTGCCTCCCGTGGCCAGGGCCACGTTCCCCTGGCTCCCACGTCCTCTTTTGTCCCGTCTGTATTTCAGCCGGTTTGCCCCGTCTGGGGAGCACGTGCAGGCCTTAGCAAGGCTTTGCGTTTTCACTTTGATTTTAACAAACGACAAGCACTTGGGTCCTGGATTCTTCCGTTTGCCTTCAAAGTCCCTTCACTCTGTTTCAGACCTAGTGGCTGAGACTGTCCTCCTCGGTGGGTGTCCTCCGGGATGGGCCCAGCTGCCGTCCCCAACATTTCCCTCCCGTCTCTGGCTCCTGGAATTATTGCATCGGATTTAGCCTGAGGTCAGCTCCATGGGGAGCCCAGAACTGGGGGTGTCACAGGGAGGCCAGGCCAGATAGGGCAGCCCAGTTCTCTAGAAGCTAGAAACTGGAAATCAACCCTTTTCTTCAGCTTTCTTGAGGTTGGGTTGCCTGGCCGTCCCCGATCCCTCACTCACCCCCACCCTGATTCCTGACATTGGTTGTGACACCAAGGTGCAGGGGGCCGGGACACTTTGGTGGCTCCGGACCAAGTAGCTCTGCCAGTCTCAGAAATGTTGGATCTGGGGGAAAATTGGATCAAAATAGCCAATCACCAGTATAGACGAGTCCTTATAGCCTTCCCAGTGCTACACATGCACCGTTTTATCTAAGCCTCACACGACCCACGATGTGGACACTCTTACTAATCCCATTTTATAGATGCAGAAACTGAGGTTCAGAGAGGTGTAGTCATTTGCCCAACACTGCCTTGCTCTGATTCTAACACCTGTTCTCCTAAATAGCCTACATTACAATGATTTTGTTTCCACTGAGAGTTTCTTTCTTCAGTGAATATTTGCAGAAAGATGTGGGGGCCCTCGTCTCCAAAAGACAGCACAGCCTCTGTGCCTTCCTCATTCCAACTGCCCAGCTGGTTTTTTTAAAATGCACATTTTTAAAGTGTGTTTGTGGTCATCGTCTTATCTCGACCCCACGAGATACCTGTGCAGTCGGCTGCTCTGTCCCTTCGCAAGGTGGGCAGGTGGGGGCCTGGATAGGGCCGCCCTCAGGTGGGGACAGCCGGGGCCTCACAGGGAGTTTCTGCGTCTCTGGGAGGACCCTGGGCTCCTGTCACAACCCCCACGTGCTGTGAGCATCTCTCTGCCCTGCCCAGAATCTTTTTCATTTTATTTTTTAAAGGCACATGCTTCTAAGAATCCCAACGGGAGCCAGCTGAGGCTGGACCCTGACACCCGGGCCAGCTGTGGGCCTCCGTGGTGGTGGCAGGAGCTGGTTTCTGGGTTTGTTTGGGCTGAACTTGAACTCATTTCCTCTCCTTGGTAGGCTGCAGCCACGAGGGCGGGGGACCCGTCTGTCCTGTTCAATGAATTCTCTCCTCGGGGCTCTGCGGTGCTGTTCTCTGCTGGAACCTCCCCCCGCCCCCGTGTCCCGTAGTGCATTTCTGCTGGGCTTCGGCCTCTCAGAGTAAAGCCGCCTTCCCTGAGCCCTAGTCTGCACCGGGCCCTGCAGTGAGCTCCCCCAGCACCTGTCTTTTCCTCCACACTCTCCCGGGGTGGCCCATGTGCACGAGGATTCGCTCAGTAACTGGCTGTCCCGCCAGCACAGCCTCGTGGGCTCAGGGCCGTGGCTGTGACCGCATCGTGAGCCTGGCATCACAGGTGCGCTGCAGAGACCGTTCGGCCAAATAAAATACAGCCCCTCCAGCCAGAGCTGTGCCACCGGTGAGGAGGTGGGTGGCACGAAGATGGGGAGGGGGACGCATAAATGGAGAACCAGCTGCTGGCACCCCATGGAGGACAGGGAGCGCAGGGGCATCTGCAGCTCGGGAAAGACAGCGCCACGGATCTCTAGCTGTGGCACCGTTTTAAAGAGAGAAAATCAAGATATTTGTTGAGCTAACCACAGCATTCCACTTTCGTCTTATCTAGGTCTCGTCCTGTGGCCATGCTCGACCCTGGCCCAGCTCTAGCAGGCTTTACTTTGTAAAGCCCCTGATGAACACGGTCCTCTAATCCTGTCCTGTGTCTCCTAGAATAAACCCAGCTCCCCAGGACGCCTGTAAGGGTCTCTGCAATCTGCCCCTGCCCGACTGACCCATCTCACACCCCTCCCACCAGAGTCCAGAAAGGAGCCTACTGTCTGCTCTTCAAATATGCAAAGCTCCTTCCTGCCGCAGGGCCTTTGCACTCACTGCTCCCTCTGCCCCAGGTCTTTGCTTGGCTCCTTCTTACTATTTAAGTCTCAGAGGGGCCTTCTCTGACCACCCGAAGTAGAGCATCCTCCCTCTCCCGCCGCCGTCACCCTGTGCCATCTCCGCGTTTACGGTCTATGCTACTCTCTGAAATCCGGTTCTTTACTGATGTACTTGTCTGTACGCCCCTGAGACCACAAGCTCCACGCAGGCAGGGCTCTGTCTGTGCTGTTTGCTGCCGCATCGCCAGAGCCTAGAAATGGGCCCAGCACACAGTAGGTGTTCCAAGAGCATTTGCAGGATGAGAGTAAACAAATGAACAAGATCTGGGCCGTGCGATCTCCAGGTGGGAGCAGCGAATTTGACTGAATCTTCAGCACGAGGCACAGAGTAGGGCTGATAGACCGTCCTGCATGGGCAAATGAAAAATAACAAGAGTCGCTGATTCCAGTTGAATAGCTGGTTAGCACCTGGTTGCCGACTCAGTTTAACTGGTTCAACCATTTCCCGACCCAGTTGTGAGGAAAGGCACCATCTGGCACCAGGCAGCCTCACACCTGGTTTGGTTTGACGGAGCTGATCAGACACTTTGGCGTCCAGTCCAGGTTGTCCCCACGGTGCCGAAACAATCAATCACTTTGGCCGAGAAAGAAAATGGAATGGCCAAGTCCAATTGCAGTGCTGGGCGGACCGAACCACTGGTGACTGTTTTCCTCTTTTGCCTTTCGGCTGGCAGTGCTGGGCGTCCCCTAGATATCCCGAGTGTGGCCAGTGCGTTGTGCCCAGTGGGAAGGGAGAGGGGAGCTTCCTCAAGGAGAGCCCTGGGTGGGCGGTACCCCTGCCACCTCCCAGGAATTCTCGCTCCAGCCTCTGTAACAATAGCCTGTCTTACAGAAGAGGAGCCCGGGGTCAGAGAGGTTGACCATGTGGACGGCATGGTCAAGCTGAGACTTGGAGCTAGTTCCTCCCATCACAGCTCACGTCTTGGGGTGCTGACTTTTTAGAAGAATAATCTGGTCATATATTAGGCTAAAATTATGGGGCGAGTTAAGTCTAAATAACCAATCAGTTTCTCCCTGACTCATGTCCTCAGATTTTTGTGCTCACGTGTGTGCTCCAGTGAAGTGGTTCAGATCAAGCCCCTGGAGGCCGACCACACCCACCTGGATTGGAATCCCAGTTCAAGCTTTTAGAAGCTGTGTGCCCTGGGGAAATCTACCTACCCTCCCTGTGCTTTAGTTTCCTAACCTGAGTAAAAGGGGCCTACTAATAGCCTACCTGCTGGGCCGTTTTCAGGATTAAGTGAGATGAGCCCCACAGGGCTGCCACGGCAAACGCTCGGTACACGCCGCTCCGAGTCGGGGCTGGGCACCACCCGTGCGCAGCCCATGCAGCACCAGGGCACGGCGAGCCCATACTCGAGCGGGAGGAGAATCGCACGTGAGCCCTTTGCGCGTGCGGTCGCGGTGCCTGCGTGGCCGCGAAGGGAGGACGTTCGGAAGTGTTGTGTGACAGTGATCATGTCGAGAGCCCGCCGGCAGGGACGCTGATCCGCATCACGGGGAGAGCGGAACCCTGGACTCACAGATCGGCCGAAAACCGGGCCTTGCACACGTGGCGGTTGTTTTATTCACTCACTCTCACGCTCACTCAGACAGGCGTTTAACAAGCTGCACGTGCTGGTTGCCATGAGGCAGACACACGGCGAACGCCAGGATGGCGGGGCACGTGCATCATCTGAGAGGGGAGAAGGACGTCCCACGGCTCAGCTCATTCTGGTGGCGAGTGCAGGGTTGGAGATTTGCGTGGGAAGCTGGGTGGGGGGTGTCAGGGAGGCCTGCACTAGCAAAGGCGCAGCGAGACGAGGCGTGTAGGCTGGGGCGGGTGAGTGGGACTGGAGGGGCCCCGCCGCCAGGACCTCGTGGGTCTTGGTGAGGAGCTTGGACTGGGGCAGCGGGAAGCTGCGCAGGTCCTCCCTGGCCAGATCTGTGTTTTGATGGTCACTTCTCACAGCACTGCTAAAATGAGCTGTGGTCTGGCTGGGTGGTAGAGGAGGGCGTGGGAGACAGACTGTGGGGAACGGCAAAGGTTATCGGAGGCTGTGGCCATCATCCAGGGACAGCGGTCGGGGGCTGGAACCACGGAAGTGGCAGCAGAACTGAAAGGAGGGCGTGGGAGATGGATGCGGGACGCTGCGCTCGTCAGCTGTGGCACGCCGTTGTCGGCAGGCTTGCGAGGAAGAGCACGACGTCAAGGGCAACTTGGGGACTCAGTGGGTGAGGGGGCCGCCGATGGATATCCGGGGAGCAGCGAGGGGTAGGTTTTGGTGAAACATCCAGGGGGATGCACTCGGAGACAACTGAATTTATGAGCCAGGAGCTCTGTGGGCAGGTCTGGGCTGAACGTCTGGACCTGAGAGTCAGCAAGGATGGGGCGAACCGGGAGCGAGGAGAACGAGGAACAGCAGGCCGAACAGAGCATGGGCAGCAACGTCCTTAGGACGTGCAAAGGACGAGTGGGGGCTGGGAAGCAGGGGAGTGGTGCTGCGGAAGCCACGGGAGCCCCGCGTCAGGGTTTCCACGTCGTGCTGCAGCAGCAGACAGCCCCCAAATCTCAGGGGCTTACAGAAACAGAGATCGGGCCACATAACCACGCCAGGTCAGCTTCTGCCCTCCACCATTATCGCTCCCTGTGGCATCACTCATCTTGGGGCAGAGATAAAAGGGACGTCGTAACCACGCGCTGCCCCTCGAGACTTCTCCAAAGTGACAAATGTCACTCCTGCTCACATTTCATTGACCAGAGCCAGTGACCAAGCCTCAGGTCCACGTGGCAGGGACATGTAATCCTCCCTGAGCGGGGGCACGGATGCCCTGAATAAGCATACGCTTGGGCACAGATGGGGAGATTCCAGAAGCAAGGAGACATCCAGGATGGGAAAGGCTGAAGAGCATTGCCCGGGAGTGGCAAGCGGTGGGTCTCCACCAGGCTCACGGAGAGCAGGCTGGGTGCAGTGGTGTTCCCATCACTGCAGGGACAGGTGAGTAGCAGGGGCAAAGACTGCAAGTGTCAGCCGCTCTTTTGGGAAGTTCGCGACCTGAAGGAGGTGTGAGAAGGGGGCGGCTGGGAAGAAATGCTGGACAGGAGAGGGATTGGAATGATTCTCTGGCTTCTCTGTTCTTTCAAACCAGATCCGTATATGTGGCAGATGGCAAAAGTGGCCACCAGTTCTTCCCCATTCTGCATTTGTGCCCGTACTTTGGAGGTTCTCCCATCAGGAGGGAGAGCTGTTCTCCGCCTCTTAAACCCGCTGGCCCTGTGACTTGCTTTCGCTATTGGGCCAGGAGCAACCTGACCTACGTAGGGGCCTGGGAAGGGCTTGTGCTTGGGGCTTGCCCTGTCTCTGCTCTTGAAACCCTGTGACAGCCCGTGGCCGGGCCTGGGCTGGCCAGCTGGGTGGCGGCAGAGTGGAGCTCCGCTTGCCCCCTGCCCGGCTCCCCCTCTCCCCTCCCCCAGCCGACAGTCGAGAACTCTACAAGCAGAGCCTCGTGGACCTGCAGCTGTGCAGGAGGGAGCCCTGCCTAGCGCAGGAGACCTGCCCTGCCGAGTCCAGCCCAAGTGCCAGCCCACGGGGGATCAGGAGATAAACACATGGCTGTTTTAGGCCACGAAATTTGGGGTGCTTTGTTATGCAGAAAAATCTAAATTCCATGCTAGGTAATCCAGATGTTCAGCAACGAGCAGATTACTTGTAGGTCTGTATTGGAGCCTGAGTTCACAAGATCTTCCTCTCGGACTGCGTCACTGTGACCGCTGTAAAACAGGAACTGCGTGTTCCTCCAGCGCTGCCCTGAGGTGTGGCCTGTGGTAGGTGCTTAGGAGGCGTTTGTTGAAGGAGTGAGTGATCGAGTTCCACTTTCTACACACCACTGGGCCAGGGACTTGGTGACGAGGTGTCGGCGCGGGTTCTTGGGCGGTAAGAACGTGCCGCTGTGGTGCGGGCTGGGCAGCGGGGAAGCTGCGTGGGGAGGGCGGACATGGGGACTGTCGGTAGCGCTTTCTGCTCAATTTTGCTGCCAATCTAAGATTGCTCTACAAGATAAAGTTTACTAATTAAAAAAAAAAAAAGACAGTAAAACCAACAGCAGAGCTTTCGGCGCAGTTTTGAGAAGCCACTAGAGTAGGCTCCATGGTGCCGATGGCAGTGACGGGCGGTCCCTGGTCTCCTGCCCCAGTGCAGAGCCCCGGTCACCCTCCAGCGTCCGCACCCCGCACTGAACTTCCATCCAAGGGCACAAGCTGGCATGCCGTCACCAGGAGGAGATGACGGATATGAATATTTTATCTTCTCTCCCTTCTTGTCGAAACCCATGATATTGCTTTTCATAAATCAATTTCATTCGAGCACTCTGTGCGGGGCGCGGCATGTCTTCACGCATTTAGTGTTTGATTTGGTCTCTGGCCTGCCTTTACGAACAGCCTGACTCTCAGAGACCCTTCAGAGCAGGGCCATTCTGAGGGCGGCTTCCTAACTTGGGCGACTTCTCATCAACTTCATGGCCGTCACATTAAAATAGTCGTTTCAGCTGGGGACTGGGGGCTGAACATTAGCGCTTGATTGCACCCATCTCTTAGCGCTGATTCCAGGGCTTTCTCAGCATAACACGCACCAGGGTCTGTGCACGCAGAAAGCGGCGGTCCTCTTAACCAGAGCGACAAAGCCAACTGACGCATTTCTCCTGTTAAATTTACTGGCTTTATTGAAAGGTCTTTGGGGAGTTGCTTGCTCATTAAATACACCAAACACAAAATCTCTCTTAATACAGTATTGTCTTGGTAATACAGAAGACTTCCCCAACGTGAGCTCAGAGCGACGGAATTGTCAAAGCTTTCAGGAGGCCACTCTTGCAAAGGTTGCACCTCCTCTCACAAGCAGCTACTCAGTGTCTCTGGGGTTCGAGGTCCCTCCTGTCTAATCTAGCCTGGGGTGTCACCCTCATTGCCTCACCCCATCCCCAAGTGTGGCCAAAGGTATGACAGTTCCCAGAACTGTAGAAAATTTAGATCCTGGCAGCACTGGCTACATCCTGCCTCCAGCAGGACGGGTCGGGAGTGCGGCGAGGACATGCCCGGGGCGGGCCACAGAGGAAGTGCTGAGCGCTGAGGACCCTGGCCGGGGTGGTGCTGCCCAAGTCACCCCATACGTTCTGTCCGTTTCTTTCTCAGTAAAATCAGGTTAGAAATGCCTTTCCCTCCGTTGCAAGTTTGGTTCAAAAAAAAAAGATTCCATCACTTTCCTGAAAGGATATGGGTCAGCTAACAGCACAGGAAGTCTTGGATAATTTTAACAGAACAGAAATAGAAGGGAAAGCCCAGAGTGCAGGGGAGGGAGGGAGCTGCCCGCATTAGTCAGAGGAGGATTAAGCAGCACTATGGGCCGTTAGGAGCAAAAGGATCGGGAAGTGCTGGTTTAGCGGTGGTCGCGCCCGCCCGCCTCTTTGTTGCCGCCTGGCCCAGCACCCCTCCCACGCCCCCCTTCGGATCCCCGGCTTTGCTCCACTTGAGATCATGGCAGCTCGCAGGGATCACCCGTCAGCGTCAGCGCAGCCACCCGTGTGCGATTCCCTCACTTGCGCGTGGCAGCCTGGCTGGGCGACGTCCCGGGTTGACCACCGCGCCTGGGATCCACCCCGATCGGGATCCACCCCGATCATTCTCTTTCCTCTGCCCCAACCTTGCGCCCACCCGCACGTCCTGCGGGGCTCCGTGGTGAGGAGAGGCAGCCTCGATCCACCCTCAGGAGCGAACGGTCGTAGGGGAGGTGCGTCAGATCGTGTCTTTCTGTCCCAATTTCCACAGCCTCCTGGGAGGAGGAGATCAGACCACCTCACGCATCGGGATTTGCGTGTCCCCAGGGGTGCCGCTCCTTCAGCCTGGATCCCGAAAGGGAGATGACGCACAGAGCGGAGTCACAGATGACATGCGACTGGAGCGGGAAGTAAATCCTTGCTGTCGTAAGTCAGTGAGACTTGGGGGTGGTTTGCATAAAGCTGCCTAATACGCACTGAGATCAGAACTAGATATTGTAAACATGTTTAAATAAAACGTGTGAAATTGTAGCTGTGGCGAGTGCTCCGATGGAAGGTCCCCGATGCCATGACGGCACGTATCAGAGGGAGCTGGCCCAGTGAAGCAGCAATAGGAGTTAGGGGGGTAAGGAGTAGAGGGAACAGTGTTCTGGGCACAGGGAACAGCGTGTGCGGAGGTTCTGAGTTGGGAGGGATGGAGGTTCGTTGGAGTGCGGTGGAACCAGTGTGGGCTGAGGCCGGGGTTCACGGCCCTGCTGAGGATGTGGGTCTTTGCCCTGAGAGCAAGGACAGGGACGCAGAGTTGGAAGCGAAGTGGGGACATAAGAGGGGTGTTTTACAAGCTCACTGGGCTGTAGTGTGGAGGGTAGTTTGGGGGTGCGGCTGGGGAGGCAGGATAGAAGCGGGGAGACGGGGTGGGGTGTAAGGAGGTCCAGGGGGAGTTTTGGGGCTTGGGCTGCGCTGGGGGCTTGGCACCGAGTGTGCTCCACCCTGGGCCAGGAGGCGGACTGTGCTGTGGGCAGAGCCCAGGCAGGGCCCTGAGTGGCGCATGAGTATTGGTGGAGGGAGCGGAGGCTCAGGCTGGTGAGCAAGCCCCGTGGGGCCCCTCGGAGGCTTTCCAGAGGCCTAGAGAAGAGGGAGCAGGCAGGTCATGCTTGCACTGTGCCACCGTTTGTCTCTGTCACCTGATGAAGGACAGCGGGTGAACCATCCATGGACCCCCACTTTGCACCAGGCACTGCACTCACCTGCTGGGGGCGCAGAGGCCTTAACTTTTGTTGTGCGATGGACCCCTTAGCAATCTCAGAATAATGCTTTTAAATGCAGAGAATAAAAGATACGGTATTGCAAAGGAAGTCAATTATATGGAAACACAGTTATTAAGATATTTTTTAAAATTGTGACTTAGGCACGTGTTTCCCTGTTAGCACGTCACACAACACCTCGTGGCCGCTCTGACGACTGCTGTCGTTTGGAAGCAGTGACGCGTGAAAGTGCGATTTTGATGCATCTGCAACACGGTGGTGGGATTAGGAAAATATCCACGCCTCCTCGTGGTGACGCGGTTGAAGCCACCGCTCACACTATCGTAATTTGTTGCTGTATTTGTAATGTAAGGAATGGTAAATTTTAGTTAGAGTTTAGTGAAAATAAAGATGTCATTTTTTTTCTCTCCAAGTTCACAGACTCCATGAAACCGAGCCTCAGTTTCCTCATACTGAAATGTGGGTCACAACGTTGACCTCGAGGGCTGTTGGAAGATGGGAGAACAAACCTGACCTCTCTTCTGGAAGGTCTGATGGAATCTGTCCAAGACCCAGGCGAGGGCCCCAGGCAGAGCTCAGATTTGGGGTGACCCAGAGTAGACGCTGTTGCTCTTTTCACAGCCACCTCCCTCCCCCTGAATCTGGCCTGTCCAGTGGACCCTCCCCGTTGGGGCCTCTCGAGTCCCCAGTCTGGTCCCTGTCATCCTCACTACCTGACCCTGGGTGCAGCCATCCCCGTCCTCCTGAATGGCAGTCACCACCCCACAGGGATATTTGCCCGTCCTCCTTGCTTGGTCAGTCCATATGGAGTGAGGACCAGCCTCCCGGAATTTAAGGGTCGATCGGAACAAGCCCAGGTGCACGTCCACCCCCATCCCCCTCCGAACTTGCTTTCCAGAAAGTGGAAAGTGCCCTGACTCGGGGCACGTCTCTGCACTCAGCAGGCAGCCCCAGCCCCGCGGTGCTGACAGGGAGGTGGCCGGTGTGTGTTCCAGTCTGGTCTTTGCTGTGGACCCGCCACGTGGCCTTGAGCCCTGGTCTGGGCCTCTGAGCCTTCGTCTTTCCACCACAGAATGGGCTCCTGCTGCCTGCCCTCCCCTGCCTCCTGGAGTATCCGGAGCCGCAGAGCACGGCGGTGAGGCCCAGCCTCGCCACCCGCCGGCTGTACAATTGTGGCCGCCACCACCCAGAGCCTCCGTTTCCTCATCCGTGAAATGGGCTCATGGTGCATATTTCTCAAGGGCTGTGGCATGAGTTAGAACTGCACGTGACAGAGCATCCCGAATGTCCAAGGGCATCCCAACGTCATCTGCGCGGAGCAAGCTCCGGGCGTGTGTCTCACGCCTCACCCTTTCTTCTCAGTTAGTGCCGGGTCCGGTGTCATCTCCCCAGGAGGCCTCTTGGACTCAGGCACCTGAAACGGCCGAGTCTCTCTACCTTCCACCTGCTTTAGTTTTCTTCCTCGTCCTCATGGCTGTCTGAAGCCACAGTGTTCATGTTCCCGGGTGTCACCTTCCTTCCCGGCAGCCACATGTGCCCCACCAGGGCTGAGGCACGTCCCTTGTTTGCGGCTCCTGTAGTGCCTGCCCACGAGCCTCCCACGTAGCTGGTGCCGCAAATATTCGCTGCCTGTAAAAAGGCATTTTGGAGAGAATTGAGAAGAAATGAGCAAGAATCGGGTGTTAGATGATACTAAGAAATTACCGATAATTTGGTTCAGTGTGATAACAGCATTGGGGTTAGAGTGAAAAAAGAAGCCTTAACTGTTAGATACAGGCTGCAGTATTTGTGGGTAAAGTAGCGTATCTGGGGCTTTCTCCAAAATAATCCAATTTAAAAAAAATGTAGGATGGGGTGGGAGGAAATGGAGCAACACTGGCCAAATGCTGATCTCTGTTAAAGTTAGGAACTGAGTAGGTTTGGGTTAATTGCATTATTCTCTGCCCTGCAGTAGGTTTGAACGTTTCCATAATAAAGAGCTAAAAGTGTCTTTGTGGAACTCCTTGATGAGTGAGTGAGTCGCGTGTAGAATGCACTCGGCACAGAGTCCAACACTAAATGCACACTTACTAATGTTAGCTCTTAACATCATCCACGCCAATAGAGGAGGGAGCAGGCAGGACAGGGCGGGCGCTGTAACCGCCGACCCTCGCAGTTTCTTGGAGGAACGTGCTCACCCAAGCCCCGGGAGGGGGCGGAGCTGCTTTGGGAGCGACCGCTCAGGCCGTCCGGCAGCCCAGCCACACCGACTCACAAGCGGCCTGTGGCTATGAGTGGCACGGGGGTGGCGGGCTTCTGATGCCACAGCCCTGAGCGGGCCCTGTCCTGGACGTCCAGGGTACTCGTGCTCATGCAGTGCTGAGTGCAGGGAGTCCGGGCACCTGGTGCAACCCAGGCTCTCCCTGCCCGCCAGGAGCCAGGCACCCCGGGGAGGGTGGAGTGTGCTTCTGGAGGTGGGCAGAGGGTGGGACAGCTACTTTCACCCCTCCTCGGCTCAGGGCCACCTCTCGTTTGCGGGTGTTGAGTTTGGCAGCGACACACTGATGGTTTCAAGTTTGGAGACCAGGAGCTCTGGGTGGGAGTGCCGGCTCGGCCACCTGTGGGTTCTGCAACCTTGGGTGAGCCACTCAACCTCTCTGAGCTGCAGTTTCCTAGTCCGGAAAGTGGGGCTCTAATCCCCTCTTAATATGGTATTGCGTGGATCAAAGGAGACAGTGTGCAGTACTGGGCTTGGTGCCTGGCCCGGTTGCAGGGGCTTGCTGGATGGTAGTTATGCAGTATTGTTGGCTCCCGGAGAGCCCTTCACAAATATTTGTCAAACTATTAGATTTGTTTGGCCTGTAGCCCACGGTCTCCCTCGAGCGGTGGAGGGCTGGATGGACTGGTAAAATTGGGGGTGCTCCTACCAGAAGAAGGGCGAAAGGATGCCGGGTCATCTGCCTGCTTCTAACCCTGCCTGGCCAGCCCGCCCTGTCATGGTGGGTGGCCACGACTCTGCCGAGAGGCTCAGGACAGGCGTCTTCCAGGCATCTTCCGCGTGGTTTTGAGTGCTTAATCCCTGCGGGAAACAAGCTGCGCCCTGCTCATGTGGGACCTTATTTGATTCTCCTGACAATGCTATAAATCGGGTATTTTCATGCTTCCCACATTGGAAATGGAGAAACTGAGGTTGCTGGAGGTGAAATAACCTTTCCTGGTACAACCAAGACTTGGCCCTGGAGTCCGAGCCATCAACCACGGGTTCTCTACCGTCTGGGCTCAGGTACAGGAGGGATTTACCTGTGGGGTCAGCTCTACATGGCATGGGAGGCTGGAGGCATGGAGGCAGCCAGCCCCGTGCCTTGGACCCTGAGCCACGCCCTGGGAGGCTGGAAGGAGGGTAGTTTAAGACAAAAGAATTCCTGCCTGACTCCGTGGAAAACAATGTCGTCCAAAGATGCGGCAGTCCTTGCTGAGCACATAAACTGGTTTGTGATTAAACCTCAGGGGACGTAGCTCCCTGGTGCCCTAGGGCAGTTAGGCTTAGGGCTGGGCTGTCCCAGAGGAGCCTGAGACCAGCAGTTCCAAACTCATTCCCCTTCTGATTCTCAGACACTTTCCATTGCGTGGCCAAAGCGATTAGATTGGAGAGGGCCCTGTCACCCAAGCCTAGTCAGGCAGAGCCAGTCGAGGGGCATTCAAGTGACCAGGAAGCCATGTTCAGGCTTCCTCCTGCTGGGCTTGAAGCCCGAAAGGGGTACATTTGGAATGGTGCAGCCACCTTGCCAATCGAGGTACGAATCTGTCGGAGAGGAAAGCCTGCAAAGGAAGGAGAACTGGGCAGCGGGAAGGGATCAGCTGGGTCCCTATGACACCGCTAAGCTCCTGGATCAAGCTGTATCTGCTGACGGCCCGACTGTGGGCTTGTCAGTTAACAAGAGCTAACACAACACCCTTTTTGCTAAGCCACTTTGGGTTGTCATTTTTGGCACTTGCAACCAAAGCAGTTCTAACTGCTATAATCTATCGCCCGCTAGGGAGTTCGAAGACCCATTTGCGTGGATCCCGGGAGCCACTGCAAGTGTTTGAGTTGAGGAGTGGCCAGCGCTGAGCCTCGCTCCAGACGGCGTGCGCGCTGCTGCTGGGAAGAGGGGAGGGCGAGCTGCCCCGCTCGCCCCGCGGGCTCTGCCGCCTGGTCTCTGCCGTCCCTGCTGCGGGCAGCCTCATTGAGCCACTGCGAGCTCCTTTCGGGCCGCACGTCATCATGGGGACGCTTTGATGGGGGCCGGGCAAACGGGGGAGATGCATGTCCCCACTGTAATTAACTTGCGAGAGACAGTGACCCTTGCCAAGGCCTGCTGGGGGTGTCGGGTGGGTGTGACGAAAGCCCGGCTCTGCGGAACGGCCGGGCCCTGGGCTTCTCAGGCAGAGACCAGCCGAGGGGGTCCCAGCTCCTCGCTGGCTCCGCGAACACGCCAGTCGGTGGTCTTAGTGCGCAGGGCGGCCACGGGGCTCCGGGCACAACAGCGAACTCCAGGTGCCTCTCATCGCTGCGGCAGAGCGACCAGGCTAGAGTTCAGCCTTGGGCCTTAGACGGCGTCACTGCTCGGACTACAAGCCTGTTCCTTGTCTGTGAAATGGGGCTGAGGAAGAGGAGGCCCACAGAGGGGCAGTGGCGTCTGTGCTGTCTGTGTTGGCCTTTGCTGTCCTCATCAAGGAGGCCTGGGTGGTCTTGGGGATCAGTGTGGCAAGCATTGCCACCGTGTTGCTCATGGTCGTGGGAAAAAGCCAGCGGGAGGGGCCCGGGGCTGTGTGGGCCGTGGGCTTGGGTCCCTCCCTTCTCAGGGCTGCAGGGAGGAGGGGGTGACCACGAAGCTGCTTCCCCAGTGGGGAGAGTGGCTGGCCCAACCCATCCTCCCAGATCTTTCAACCCCTGGATTTGGGGGACTCCTGGGACATAAGGACTGGGAGGGCCCTCGGCACCTTCAAGATCCCCCCTGCTCACAGCCAGCTGATGCCCGGGATCCTCATGCTTGCCTTGAAACACACACGCGTGTGACCGTGGGCAGCCCAGTCCCTGTGACTCCTGGAGATTTGGGTGTGGTGGTGGTCACAGTCTTTGGTGGCTTGGGAGAGTCCTGCTTGTCTCCTGTTCACTGCCGCCTCCTCCAGGCAGGCGCCCGGGAGGGTAAGTGAGGCCCCCTCCGCTCCAGAGGTTCTGCTCTGTGCCTCTGTCCCCGACAGGACGCTTGGCTCTGCTGGCCTGAGAATCCGCGCCTGAGCGGGGCTGGGTTTCAAGGAGCCTGGCCCTCCGTCCCTGCCCACGGCTCTCTCGGCAGAGCGGAGAGTGGGGTAACGGCAGGGCAGGGTCTGGGCATCATTCCTGTGTCTCTGGCCTTCAGAGCACGAGACAGCCTCGCCACACACTTCTCTCCCTTCCCCTGCTGCCCCGGCCTGGACTCCCTGGACTCCCTGTTCCCCGCCTCCTTTCTGTCCACTCGGCGGCCCTGGCGAGCTGTGAAAAGGGCCACACTGTTCCGTCACTCCTCTGTGTTAAACCACCGAGCGCCTGCCCTGCCTTTGAGGTGCCTAGTCGGCTTTTGCCTCGTCTCCCCTCCACCGTCATGGTCCCTCAAATCCCATGTTCGGGTCTCTCGCCAGGGCCTTCGCACCTGCTAGTCCCTCTGCCCACAGCCACGCTTCCCCCTCCAACTCCACGGAGGCCTCCCTGGCCCCAGCCCTCCCCATGCCCTGGCTCTTCTTACCTGGTGGCGACTGTCCTCTCGTAAGGGCAGGGAGGGTCTGCTCTGCTCCCCCTGTATGCTTGGCTTCCAGGGTAGCACCTGGTCTGGGAGGCCGTCCCTGGCTGACATCTGTCCTGTCTGCCAGGTAACCTGGGAGATCCCGAGCCCAGGCCTGGTATCCTCCACAGCACACAATAGCAGCCTAATAATTAACTCTCCAATTACAGGCCCATAATAGAGGCTTAGTCTGGGGCTTGTTGGTAATGAGGCTGCTCACAGAAGGCCTTTCATCGCCCGCACTGCTCAGAGAGCTCCCGCCTTGGCTGGGAGTCAGGGCCCACCCTCCGGCCTGTGCGGTGTCCTGCCTCTGCCGTCCCAGGTAAGCCCTGGGAGGAACCGCCTGCTCCGGCCTCCCTGCCCGGGGCTGGTGGCCGGCTGAGGTCAGAGCTGGCAGCAGACACCTCTCCACCAGGCCGGTACGGGTGTGGCAGCCACGGGAAAATGTGCCTCTCGGAGCAGAAGGCCCCTCGTTACGGAGACGCACCAACTGGCTCGGCCCCTGCGAACCTGCGGGTTTGGGATGGACACGGAGAGAAGGGAGGCCTCTCCAGGGAGCGGCTCCTCGCCTAGCGCCCCCTGAATAGTGACGCGACTCTGGCTGATTAAAGGGGGAAGACAAACTCCCTTCTGGGGGGCCCATGACAGGTTCCACCTACATTTAAAGCGTGTCCCCTCCCCGGCTCCACTCCTCCCACCGACTTGTCAGAGGTGATTTTTAATTGTGTGTTCCCAGGTGGAGAGAGGGAGTCAGAGGAGGAGGGCGGGCCGGTCCCAGCGTCCTCCATCTTACTGGGGCGCGCTCCTCCCGTGGGCTCGGGCTGGCAGCAAATCTGTGGAGCAGGGCAGCGCGGAGAGTCACCCGCTCTTGTCCCGGCCGGCCCCGGGGCCTACTGCTGCTCTGGCCTCCCTCCCTCTGCCTCCGCCCCCTGCTCCGGCCACACGGCCTCTTGTTCTCCTTCAGACAGGCCAGGATTGTCCCAGCTCAAGGCCTCTGCCCTTGGGCTCCGTCTTTGAACACAGCGACTCCGTCTTTGCAGGGCTCGCTCTTTCCTGTCATTGGGGTGTCGCTTCCAATGGCCCTTCCACCGTTTCACTTCGCGCTCTCCACACTCTAGCTTGTGTTTTTATCCAGCGTTAGTTTCTCCTTACTCAAAGGCAAGCGCCATGAGAGCAGCTTTGCACGCTGTGGTTTGCCCAGTGCCTAGTGCGGTGCCTGGTACTTAAATATTTATGGAAAAACAGAACAGAACTTCCCCTATGGACCCTCAAACACCCTTGGGGCCCCGCGGCTCTGGCGGAAAGCTTGGCCTCGCCGGGAAGGGGCCCTTCCTAGGACTTTGCCGTTGACAATGGTGCCTTCTGGAAGTCACCTCCATTTCCAAGCTGGCTCTGTGGGGCCAGGATAACGAAGCTGCTTTAACATAAATAATTTGCTTCTGAGGTGTAAGGAATGGGGAATATTTTTAGAAGGCCTGCCCTCCTAGGGGAAGTAAATGACTTATGAAGACGGGATTTTTCAAAGTGGCCTTCAAGAGAAAAGGGAGCCGTGTGTGATGGCCAAAATGGAATTCTGTGAATTAGTGCAACTCATTATTCCGGCCGTGCGCACACAGACACACACACTCACACACACTCTCTCGCCCACTCTTCCTCCTGCCTTCCATTTCATGGTCTTAGCTCGAATCTGAAATAAAACCACGGCAGCCCTCCTCCCCTGGCCCTCAGCGGCGGCCTGTCTGATTGGATGCCTCCCACAGCCCTGAAGACCAGAGCTTCAAGGAGGAAGCAGCCGGGGACACGCTGAGTCCTCGCTTCTTAAAGTGCGTGCCGTAAGTTACCTTGAAATGTTATTTTTTTTTTTTAAAAAAAAGTATTTTAGGTTCAACAGACACTTGGGTTCCTGTTAACAACTCATTTAAGGAGAAAGTGGGGGGAAGGCATTCAGATCAAGGCTTCTTTGACAACGTGAACCTCCTTACTTTGAATCCTCGCATTGTCGATGGGATGAAAGATTTCGTGGAGACGCAGATGGGTAAATGCGCAGGTGAGAAAGGACAGATGTTAGCTACAGCGGAGACGCGGGGATCTCGGGATGGGCTTTGTCTGGCCAATAATGGAGAATAGGTATTGGAGGGAGGGGGAGTGGGAGACCCAGAAAACCAAGACACAAAAACCACTTTTGTGGCCATTGTGTTTCCGCTGGAGTCTTGATCTAGGGAAGGTGTGCTGTTTGGAGAACTAATAAGGCGGCCAACTCCTTTGATGGGGCACGTTCTGAAACCAGGGTCTACGAGAGTCATCCATCGCCGGCTCCCTGGGGCCTTTCTCCCCTCGTCTACGAAATCCAGCCCCCAGTGGGGCATGGATGTGTCCTCTGCCCATCACCCCTGAAGCCCCGACAGCCAGCTCAGGGCTCCTTCTCTCGAAGGTCCATGGTAGGTCCCGGTGCCCACACGCTCAACTTCGAACTCCCCGTCTAGCAGCCAAGGTGCACCACGAGCTGGCTCCACACCTGCCCAAGCCCCCTGCTCCCACCAGAGCAGAGCGACGGTCTTCCCTGATCCCCCTTTATTCTTCCCTCCTCCGTGGAGGAGAATCTTCCTCTGCACTTGTCCGAGGTCGACTCGTCCAGGCGGACCCGACTCCCAGGGGCTTTCTGAGACTGGCCCATCCCCGTGGAACCCCTTTGTGGGTTCTCACACACCGATCCCATGAGCATCTGACCCATCCATTACTCAGGAGGACTGTCAGCTCCCTGGGGACAGGGGCCCTGCCTGGTAGGTGCCAGCACATGGCACAGGATAACAGAGTGGGCACATTATGAGTAACGGCCTCTCTTAAACAACGGGAAGCAGCAGGCTGTAGCCTGGAAGGGGAAAAGGATCTGGGTTCTCCGCCTCCCGGAGATCGCCCATCCCTGACGCTGGGCTGCGGGCTCCAGAGAACCTGCCGTCGTTGCTCTCACCCTCTGCTGACTGCCCTGAAGCCTGGAGGGCCCCTGGTCCCTGGGGCGAGGCCAAAACCTGCAGCCTCTCAGTGCCGTCCAAGTCTTTCTTTTCTATAATAGTTCATTCATTCAGTAAGTAACCGTCGAGTGACTACTATGTGCCAGGCACTGGGGATTTGGTGGCGAATGTGCCAGACACGATCCCTGTCGTCCTGGGGCTTACAGACGGTGCATCAGGAGCCGCAGAAATGGCAGAATTGTGACAGCACAGTGACGGGCGAGCAGGCTGCTCCAGGAGCACGTGGCTAGACCCGGCGCGTGCTTCTCAAGGAGCTGCTGTTCATCCGGCGGGCTCCCAGCGGGCTGCCTGCAGCAGTGGCAATGGGCCGCACAGCTGGCTTGATGGGCCTTTCAGTGGGCCACATGGCCCAGCGGCACTGAGAAGAAGGCCAGTTCCCGCTGTGGGTCGAGCTGCGGCTGGTGCTCTGGGCGCCGGCGGAGCGTCTCCGGGCAGGGACTGCGCTGAACGTGGAGGAGATCAGAGCAGGAAGAGCTGCCTCTCCACCCCGGGCCAGCGTCCTCGGTGCTAAGTCCTTTCTCCCCTTCAAAACGAGGGCCTTCTCGACACGCTCCCAGTTCCTATGCCCAGAGTCCTCTGGGGCCTTCCCGCACCACGCTGTCGGGACCAGTCACCTCTGCCTGAGTCCATTTCACTTCCTTGACTTTTCTACTAATGACGCTCGTGAGCGGCCTTGTGTCGTGGCTTCTTCTGCTCATGTTCTCATGGGTACCTCATGGTGAGTTCCAGGAGGATTAGAATTATGTCTAGCTCTTCTTTAGAGACAAGGACCTTAGTGAGGGCACAAACCAGGTGAACAAGTATCTGGCATGCGTGCCCCTCTTGCAAAGCCAGTGGCGGTGGCAGACATTATTAATCCACCCTGACGCTCGTTTCCACTCTGCCTGGACATGGGTTAAAAGCACTTCCTCAGAAGGCTCTTTCCTGCTTCCCCGCTCTCCCTCTGAGGGAAGTCCCTCTTCCTGCAGCTGTTTCCTATAACTGAACTCATTGTTTCCTTCACGGTGCTCTTCCCACCTGCTAATTATGTATTTTTTTGGTCTTATTTAAGGCCTGTTTCCCCTAACTAACCTGTAAGCTCCATGAGGTGGGGTCACGTCTGCTTCTGCTCGTCACAGAGTCTCTGGGGCTGAGCACAGCCCTTGTCAAACAGGAAGAGCTCACTAAATATTTGCTGCGAGCTGACGGAATGCCTGAGTAAATGAACGCTTTAAAGAGAGGACCCAGGACTCTTGTCCGAATACCTGGTTTGATCCTGGGTCTGCAACTTCCTAACTGCGTCCTTGGGCAAGTCCCGCCCACTCTCTGGGCCTCAGTTTCCCCATCAATAACATGAGGATGAAACCACCCCATTCACCGAGTCCCAGGGGGCGTCTGATGGCGTGAATTAAGCGAAAGCATTTTGTAAAACCAGCTGCAAACACTGGCTGCTGTGATTATTGGTGTGGCTTCTCCTTTTTCTGCCCAGGGCTGGGAGCTGTTCAAGGAGGGGGTCACTCTTCCCTGAGCTTCAGAGGAGCTGGGCAAAGCCTGTGGAGGACATGGGGAATGCTGGATCTGAGAGCTGCTTTACTGCGGCGGGCAGGCTGGTGTTCAGCGTGGGCCCGGACGATGCCAGGGCCGGCAGAGTTGCTCCTCCTCCTCTTCTGCCTGGGTCCAGGGCGGCAGCCGCTCAGCTCCTGGGACCCTGTGGGGAGGGAGCTTAGCTCCCGGGCACTGGGCTTTGCGGGTGGGAGGCACGACCGTGGCCCTGGCCCTTGACTATTTCGGATGCAGCGAGGCGTCACTGCCTGCGTGGGGAGGAGGCGTCACCGCCCGCATGTGTGCGCCCCCTTGTTGCCACAGCTGGGGCCAGACAGCTGTCCCCTCTGGGGATTTGAGTCCCCAGAGCCTGTTTCTCTGCAGGCTGGCTCTGCTCTGGCCAGTGAAGCCTGCCTAATGCGTCCTGCGGGAGGCTGATGCCTTACACAGAGTGGCTCGAGCTGGCCCTGGTGAAGCTGATGTCCAGCCAGCCTGGGGCTGGTGCGGGGAGCTCAGCGATGGCCAAGCGGGCTGGTAGGGCCCTGACTGGCTGTCACTCACCCCACAGAGGGGTGTGGTGTGGTGGTGCTGGCCAGGGCCCAGTGATTCTGAGAAACAGAGCTCTGCTCCCCTGGCCCCTGACTCTCAGCTGGGGTGGACAGCTGGGCCCGGCAGTAGTTGGGCTTTTCTCCCGGAAGGGCAGGGCCTGTGCCTTGTCCTCTACAGGGCCAGTTAGCTGGGGCAGTGGGTCCTACTGGCAGAGAAACCAAACGCACCCTCCCTGGTCAGCCAAGACTTTGGGTTCTGGGGCAGGAGGCAAAGGAGGCTGCTGGGAGCAGGTCCCACAGGCAGGCGGGGCTTGGGCCTTTCCGTCTTTCTCTGCCCACTCTCTGCTCTAGCCGGGCCGGACTCCACCGCCTGCCTTTGCCCGCAGTGCTGCAGCCCATCTTCCATTCGTCTGCAGGGCCCAGTGCAATGTCCCCACCTCCGAGAGGCCGCCCGTGACTCCTCCAGACAAGGTGAGATGCTGCCTCTTTGGGTTCCTAGTCCTTGTTCTTTCCGCTACTGTGTGTGCTTGGTCGCTAAACAACCGTGCATTCTTCCGTCTTCCTCTAGACTGTGAGCTCCACGGGCCTCCTCACTGCGCCGCGCATCCGCCATGCCTGCCTCGCCTCTGTGTCTTCTGACAATGGCGTCTGTGGCAGCCAGTCCCCACAACAGCCCCACGATGCTCAGTCCTGGTCTCTACGCCCTTGTGCTGTTCCTGCTCATGTTGACGAGGGCGGAGCCGTGTGACCAACAGGACACTGCAGAAGTGACGGTGTGCCATTTCCGAGGGGAGGACGTCAAGGGCCCTCAGGCTCCTGCCTTGCTCCCGTTTGGGCTGAGGACGCCAGCCGCCATGCCGCCAGGACGCTCAGGCAGCCTTGAAGGGGCCGTGTCTAGAGGAACGGACACCTCCAGCAGCAGCTGGCCCGTGTGAGCCTGAGCCTCCCCCAGCCCAGCCGGCCTTCAGACGACTGCAGTCTCTCGAGACACCCTGAGCCAGGGCCTCCCAGCCACACTGCTCCTCATTTCTTGATCCGCAGAAACTGAGGGACACGATAAGCAATAGATAACCGGTAAGTATCTCAGTGGCCCTTACAGAGCTGTCCCAGGCCCTGCGTGTGGACTCGGCGGAGCTGTCGCTCAGTGCTGCATCCTCCCTGCACTTGGGGGACGGGCACCCTGACCCTACAGAGAACAGCGAGACCCTCTGTCTGGAATTTTTATCTTGAGTGGAGATACCAGACCAGGAAACAGCTGGATTGATTGCAGAAACTACTTGACATCACACACACACACACACACAAACACACACGTACACGTACATGTGCACAAACACATATACACGTAATCACACATGTACATACACATATACACATACGTATATGCACACACACATATACATACACATGCACATATGTTTTCCTTTTTTGCCAAAGTTAGGTACAGCCATGGCTATCATCATCCTCAGGCACCCTCAGCAACTGAACCACCCGTCCACGGCCCTAGAACACACATCGTTCAGTAAGTGCCCAACCGGCGCATGTGGATAAATTAAGAACGTGGCAATGTGAATGGTGTCAGGGCTGTTTATCGTGATTTTAATTTGTGTTTTGTTGTCTGAACATCTCTCTCCCTTACCCGACTCCCCGGAGGAGAGTCACTTTGCTCTCACTCACCTGCCGCAGGAAGGTTCTGCTGCTGGGCCGGGAGCAGAAGACGTCTGCACACCGTCTGGGGCGAGAACTGGGGTGAGAGGAAGGCGCGGGCCGCAGCAGACAGAGCGTGGCAGCGAGGCAGGTAGAGCTGCAGTCCTTGTAGGCGGAGCTCCAGAGGTGCTAAGTCCCTTCCTGGGAGAGGTGGCCGTGTGGCCCCACTCAGGGGACAGGATCGCAGCCACAGGGACTTCCAGCAGAAATGCTTGCGCCAGCTGGGTGCAGAGCCAACCTAGCTGCCATCTTCAGGGGACGTTATGAGCTTTGGGGGCTGAGACCTGTAGTAGTTCAATGGTGCCCAGTGTAGACTGGCGCCAGAGCCCGGCATCCTGCACATCCCAAAGTACTGTGTGATGTCCTGGGACCTTGTGGGTGTGAGGGAGGGAGCCCCATTAAGGATGGAAATTGGATTTACACCCGTGCAGCAAGACAGGGCGTGAAATCAGATTTATGGTAATTTGATTTAGGAGCGTGTGCCATTTCTTGTACACCCAAGTTTGTGGAATGAGGCTTAAAGCTACTAGAATGGCAGGAATTTTTCATTTGGGTTTGTTGTGTTCATTATTATAATATATTACAGAGCTTGGTACATTGCCTGACACATAGCAGGCATTCAGTAAATATTGGTGCATAAAAGCATGAGAAGAAAATGGTTTTGTGGGTGCCCACTAAGTGCTAGAGACTCTCGAAACTTCCCTTAGATTCTTCTTTTCATGCCAACCCTAGAAACTTGGTATTCTCTTCTACGTTTTATTTCCCCTTCCTCCCTCCTTTCTTCCCTCCCTCCCTCCCTTCCCTCCCTCCTTCCTTCCTTCCTTCCTAATCCCATTCCAGCTGTCCAAGTGCATTTACACATGTTGTAAGCAGCGTATCGTTGTATGCGTGTATGTTTACTTTGCGTTAGGGCTGCAGTGTCACTGCTCACCTGTTTCCCATCTTTTTTACCCACCATGTTTTGCCATCTGCCTTGCCAGACCCGGGCAGCCACCAGCACCGGGGACTTTGTCAGTACTGGGTGAATGTCCTTAAATACGTCCCCCGCGATAGAACTGTGGAGTATGTGCCAGGGGTGGAATTGCTTGCCAGTCACGCCGTGTCTGTGACCTAACCAAGCGTGGCGCGATGGGCTGCGCTCCTACCAGCAAGGCGTGAGGCTTCCTTTGTTTTCGTGTCTGTGCCAACGTTGGCATTCCCTAGCTTTCTAACGCTCTTCAGTCTAGTAAAGTGATACTTCGGTGTTATTTTAACTTGCATTTCTTACCACATTTTAGGGGGGAAAGAATTGGGGCCTCAGATAGTGACGTTTGTGGGTAGCTTGTGCGTACCCACACCCGGCTCAGGCTGGAGGGCCCGGCTGCCCCTTGAGTGGGCTGTGGGCTCAGCCCGCAGCCAGGTCGGATGCGGTGGCACCGGCAGGACAGCTGTCTTCTGCTGGGATCGAGCCCCACCTGGTGGTGCTGGGTGGGAAGTACCTGGCCCGGGGAAGGGAAGGGAAGCGGAGGGGATGGGAGGGGCGGGGAGGGCGGGAAGGGGAGGGAGGGGAGGGGCCGTGGGGGGGGAGAAGGGGCGGCCGGGGCGGAGGGGGGGGGGGGGGCGGGGGGCGGGGGGGGGGGTGGGGGGGGGGGGGGG